>CAWUDS030000390.1:176536-201064 GCA_963859935.3 Lathyrus sativus | reverse complement strand
GCATTTCCACCGCATGGAGCATTACGACATTGTCAAAGCATATGCATACAAAACATGAGCTAGGTCGTTACCGTTCTTGTTTTGCAGATGTTCCTTCGCAGAATGGTTTGCTCAAGATGATTCTTGAATTCCCCAGCGAAGTTGATTGTTTAAGATGATTCTTAAAATCCCCAGTGAAGTCGCCAGAGAGGGTTGCTCAAGTTGATGCTTAGAGTCCCCGACAGAGTGTTTGCTCAGGATGATTCCTGAAATCTCTAGCAGAGTTATTGGTTCAGGATGATTCTTGAAGTCTCCGGCGGAGTTATTTGTCCAAGATGATTCTTGAAGTCCTCAACAGAGTTGATTCACCCAGAATGATTTCTGGATCCCCGAAGCAGAGTTACTTGATAGTTCTCCAGAATCCCCAGCGGAGATGTGTCATCCCCATCAGGTTTTAAACAGAAAAGTTGAAATTTCCTGGAAGACTTGATGATTGAAGTCTGGCAGTAGTGCCAAATCCCCTGACTTACTGAGGAAGTCCAACTGCAATGCCGAAGCTGTTATCTCAACTGACGTGGAGTGCCTAACGGCAGAAGATGGTATATCCCTATTGACCCGTGAATGACTAAAGATCCCATTTCAGGACTTACTGATGAAGTCCGACTGTGAGGCCGAAGTAGCTCTTCCAGCTGATGCAGAATGCCTGACGGCAGAATCAGCCATCATTCACCAGTTACCGAGTAATCAGTGATCCCTTATTGACTTAGTGATGAAGTCTGACAAAGATGTTATCGACGTGCCTAGCAACATGATAAGACCATAGGTGACGATAAGGAATTCTTCTGCAGTGGTGCAGAATGGTTGACAGCATAATCAACCATCATTCACCAGTTACCGAATAACCGGTGATCCCTTATTGACTTACTGATGAAGTCCGACAAAGATGTTATCGACGTTCCTAGCGACATGATAAGTCCATAGGCGACGATAAGGAATTATTCTGCTATGACGTAGAATGCCTAACGGCATAATCGACCATTCATTACCAGTTACCGCGTAACCGGTGACCCCTCGATGACTTGAGGACGAATATCTACAGCAAAATCAAATGATCATCCTGACTGAGATTTGAGATTAGACCTTTCACCGGTTACCGTGTGACCAATTCCCCAGCAGAGTTGTCGTGCAACTGTCATGCTCAATTTTTGAAGATGTTCCTAACAATCAGAGTATCGTTTACCTGTGCGTGGTTGGCAAATCACCCGTTACCGTGTAACCAGTGATCCCTCGATTATTTGAGGGCGCAATGATATCAGATAAATCAGAGAATTATCCTGACGGAGATTCAAATCAATATTTCTCCAGCTATTTGCCGTGCAACTATTATTTCAGTTTCTGATGATTTGTCCCCATCAGAGTACCGTATACTTGTGCAGTTGGAAAATTTCCGGGTTTGTTGGTATTCAACCGTCTTTCACCTTGATTGTTTCGGAGCCATTCGCTTCTCACCCAGTCAGGTCCAAGCCGTTTGAATAGGGGCAGCTGTTGCACCCCAAAATTTGCCCAACATTTCTTTACCTAGCTTATGTTTCATTTCATGCACATTAGCATTATCATTTGCATTTCATTGACATGTATGCAGGAGATCAAGAGGTATGATTACCAATAAAGGGCTACACAAGACTTTGAATCTAGCTGGGAGGCTTATTCAGGTGTTCAAGGGTTGATATCCTTGTCAGAGAAGTTAAAAGATCCTCAGAGAGAGTGATTGATGCCAAGAGGGTGTGTCTCCTAACTTGAGAGTTGTGGGAAGTCATCAGATGATTCTGAAGCCATGAAGTTAGACTTGAGGTCTTGAGAGAGCTCATGAGAAGTGTTGAAGATCACTTTGAGGCCTAGACAGGTCATTGTGCAAGAATAAGAAGCCTTAGCCATGATTGGTGCAGCTAGGGTTTGACTGGGTCAACCCTAAGTCAACTGAGGATTTGAAGGAAGTTGATACCTAATTCAAGAGCCATGTGATCATGGATTGATAAATTGATATGTTCTAAGGATGATTCCAAGGTTAAATCATCATGATTGAAGAGTTTGAGAAGTTTTAGGCTAGGGTTTCTAAGACTTGACAGTGTAAAATCCCCTAGCTTGACCCCTGACTTCCAGGCCATTTAACTCAAGATATGATTGTCATCTCATCTTGACCCCAACATGATTGTTGTAGGGCATGATATTAGCTTTAATTTGAGTACTATAAGTCCTTGATAGGGTTTATAGAACTCAAGTTATGAGCCAGACAAGTTACAGGTCATCTGAGGCATGTGAATTTGGAGCTTGAAAGTTACCCAACTTGCATGACATTTTTGCCCTAGAAGGATGATTCCTATGAACTTTTGGTCAACATTAATGTTGTTCCTTATTCTCTTAGATTTCTAAAGAGTACTAGAAGTCCATGATTGTATGTGTAGAACTCAAGTTATGGCTTTGACAAGTCAAGGGTATTTCGGGTATTTGGGCATTACAGGTCATTTTGAATCATAAGTCAATTTCACCATCTTGCAAGCCTCAAATGGATTTTTGTTCAATATGAAAGTTGCTCAAAATGATGTTTTTAGCTTGGCCAAGTATCAATAGTCCATTGATATGGATTATATCAAGCATTGGTTGAAGAAAATTCACATAAAGGCCATTTTAATGAATTAAAAGGTGAAAATTCAAAACAATTGGTAATTGAATGATTTCAAGCCAAAATTGTACTCATTTTGATTGGAAATGATATTCTAAACACTTTGGCATTATTATAGTTTTCATTTGGGGTTTGGTTCATGGTGTTCCAATTTGTGACTTCATGAATAAGCTACATATCCCAAAATCATACCATTAAGCTCCAAACCAACTTTCACAAGCCAAAGTCCAAACCTTACCTTGGGATCCAAGCCTGAGGAGTACTTAAGCGATCTAATCCAAACCAAAAGAAAAAAACTCCTCACAATTTTCATTTTTCATTTTCAAGAATTCTCTCACTCTCTCAATTTTCTTCATTCTCCAAACCCTCACCCATAGCTCCTTGTCATTGGATCCATTGATTTTTCATTGAAATCAATGGAATCTTGAGCATAAACCTCCACTCATCATCATTATCGGATCAAGATTCATAATCAATTTTCGTGCAAATTGAAGTTGGATATTTGAGTGTAAGTTGGAAGCACTTATTCGGAGCAATTCAGATTCGAAGTGTTTGATCTTCATCTTCTTGCAAGAATTATTGTGTTTTCCATATAATCTTGTTCGGATATTTTCAAATTCACTTGATCAACGATCACCGGATCAAATCTCCGATCCGTAGGTTGGTTTTCCGATTTAATTTAACCATTTGATTGTTGTTTTTTAATGGCATTAAAATTCTGTTTTGTGTGCTGTTTGATTTTAATTCATACAAAAATAGAAAAAATGCTTAGAAAAATATGAGAAAATTCTGGGATGACCCTTATCATGTCTATGATCTTTGTGCGCAATTGGATTTTAGTTTCATTTAATTTTCAATTTGATTTCGTTTTTCTCCTTTAGTTGGATAATAAAATGTCAAAAACTGCATAGTTTCTTGCCGATTTTTGTTCTTGAGTTTGGTATAGAATTTGGACTTAATTCTTTGCTGGTTTGTTATAGACATATTAAGGAACTCCCATAAATTTTTAGGTTAATTTTTAGGTAGCTTTAGGTTCTGTTTTGAACTAGATCTTTAGAGGCTTCCCTACTTGATTTCCCTTTTGATCACTTTTGGTGTGTGATTTCTTTAGTGCATTTAAGCATAGTTTTAGACTCTGGTTTTTCTACTATAGACACCTAACATGCTTAGATTCCCCTATAAAGTTTCCTAGGATTTTAGAATTAGTTTTGGTATTTTAGATTGAATTAATACTTAGGCTAGTCTTAACATGTTCATAACATAGCCTTTCCTTTTGATTGATTTCGTTGATGACTTTTAGCATGGGATGAACTTTTCATTCTTTTTATTGTTGTTATATGCACATTGATGTTTCCTTGTGATTTTTATCATGATTTTTAAATGATTTTAAAAACGCTTTTAGTATAGTTGTTTAGGAGTGATTTTTAGTGGATCTCTTTAGTGATACCTTTCAACTTAGGATTTTATTGGAGGACTTAGAGATTGAATTAGGTCCTGATTTTTTAACTATAGGTTATTAGTGAATGTATGTTCCCCTAGAAAAATAATCAGATTTTTAGAATGTGTTTTGGTATTTTTGATAGAATATTCTACTTGTTTGTTCAGTTGGTGTTTCAATTTTGATGATTGATGTGGAATGGACTCAAAGTTGGGCTTCCTTGCATAGTGGGCTTCTGGATCTCATTGGAAGATATCATGGACTTGATGAGGCTTGTGTGAAGTGGCTGGTGGAGCTTGGATTGGAGTTTTTCCTTCATTTTTGTTAGCTTTGTGTAGCTTAGGAAATTAGGGCTTTAGGAGAGAGCTTTAGAAATAGATATTTCTTCAAGTAATGGTTGGTTTTGTTCCCATTCCATTCTCATCCTATGATTCAAAGTCCTCATGTTAAAGTCTCATCTCTCCTTTGGAGGGATGTGTGACATTTACAATGAGTAGAACTTTTGAGGATGCCTTTCTCTGATGACTGGTTGAGTGTCAGATAGGATTCCTTTAGTTTACTGTCTGCTTCCCATTATCAAACAATCATCTTATTGATTCTCTTCATTCTTGGTGGAGCCTATTGAATATTGAGGCTTGAAAATGGAGTACCTTTCATTCTCTTGAAGATGATGGACTTGAAGAACTGTTACAGACTGTGGACTGAACTGCTGTCAAAGGATTGCTTTGCTGTGGAGCTGTGGAAGCTGTTGATTTGCTTTCTTTCCTGTCTGTTTGCTTTCTGTGCAAATGTATTGATGTGACCTATGTGATTTGCTTGATGCATTAGCATAAGTTCATGTTTAGATTGTATTAAGCTAGGAGCATGATTTCACTAGAGGTTGAGTTGCTCCCTCTGCTTGTACTTTTACTGTATGGCTTTGCTTGCGGGTATTCGGTAGAGCCCTGCTCCCTTGCCTATGTGGTTTGTGATTTGCTTGATGGCATTTTATTTTATTCTCCTTCATGATTGCAGTTATTCATATCTGGCTTGAGGTCGAGACGAGCTTGTGGAGGTTGATGCCCCACACACATTTCCTCCCTCACTTGCATTGCATGCATTTTACAGTCGTTTACTGTTTACTGTTTAAGCTGATGCTTTATCTGTTTCTGTTTATCATTGACATGATCCCCTAGGAATCTCACTTCCTTTGACAAGGAAGTGATGATTAGAACTTTAGGTTGAAACCTATGCATGATAACTTCTAGGAGTTCCCTGTTTCAAACCTCAACCATAGGATGAATCCTTGGCATGACAACATTAGGACTTGATAGTCTCCCCATAGTTGTCCCCCTTCTCCTCTCATTTTGAAACAACAGTAAAAAACGTAATAAAGGCAAGTTAGTATCAGCGCGTTACGAGCCTTAAGCTACTTAGGTAATGATAATTGAGCGGCCTCCTCTCAATCGTCTAGAATGTTTAGTATACGTCCTTTGGACGATATGCGACGCATTCGTTCCCAGGTCGTAGTCTCTAGTGCTGTACGAACTACAGACAAACATAAAAAATAGTTCTTCCGTAAAAGACAGAAAACAAACTTCAAACCTTTTGCCCCGTGGGCCCATAATTCAAAGGAAAGCTTTTCTGAAGAAAAGAGTGTCGTTAACTCCTAGTTCTACCGTAAACGGTAACGCCTAAGTCTCCAAGGGTCGAGCCGCGTACACCAAACTGCTGGAACTGTTTGTTAACCCTACTCGATAAAACAGATGAATCTGAATCCCCATAATCCGTATTATCCCGAACTACGTAAGCTCTGATCTCTCAAGCCTGTTGAGAGTACGTAGGCACAATACTGACGTATTGGCGAGCCACCTTCCCCGTAACCCGTAGTTAGCCGAACTACGTTGACTCTGATTTCTCATTCTCTGATGAGAATACGTAGGCATAAAGTGCGACGCTTTGCTGAGTCATTTTTCTTTTCTTTTTCAGACCAGCCTTGATAGGTAGGTAGTAAATAAACCCGTCAGATAAACACAACAAGCATGGATGCCATCGAGTACGATGGACGTGAGGGGTGCTAACACCTTCCCCTTGCGTAACCGACTCCCGAACCCAGACAATGGTTGCGATGACCTTGTCTTATACCTTTTCGTCAGGTTTTTCCGATCGTTTCCTTTCCCGTTCTGAGGGGTAAATAACAAAAGGTGGCGACTCTTCTATTTTGCCGGCACCTTATTTTCGCGGTAGCGACACATATATCGACACTTTGGTGGATAACACAACTAGTTTCCCAGTGTTCTCATTCATGGATGGATTTTCTGGTTATAATCAGATAAAGATGGACCCGACCAACATGGAGAAGACGACCTTCATCATACCCTGGGGCACCTATTATTATAAGGTCATGCCTTTCGGTTTGAAGAATGCAGGGGCAACATATCAGAGGGCCATGGTCACTCTCTTCCATGATATGATGCACAAAGAGATTGAAGTATATGTGGACGACATGATTGCAAAATCTCGAAGCGAAGAAGACCATTTGAATCATCTGTTAAAGCTATTTTAGAGACTCTGAAAGTACCAACTAAGGCTAAACCCAGCTAAATGCACCTTTGGAGTTCGTTCAGGCAAATTACTCGGCTTCATCGTTAGTCAACACGGAATTGAAGTGGATCCTGACAAGGTCAGAGCAATCCAGGAGATGCCTGCTCCTAAAACAGAGAAACAGGTCAGAGGTTTCCTTGGACGTTTGAATTACATCTCCAAGTTCATTTCCAATCTAACTCCTACTTGCACACTGATTTTCAAGTTGTTACAAAAAGATCAGATGATGGTGTGGAATGAAAACTGTCAGTCAGCATTCGAGAAAATCAAGCAGTATTTACAAGAACCTCCGGTATTGATCCCTCCAGTGCCTGGAAGACCATTGTTCATGTACATGACAGTATTGGAAGATTCGATGGATTGTGTCTTGGGCCAAACTGATGAGTCAGGCAAGAAAGAGCACGCAATTTACTATCTGAGCAAGAAGTTCACCAATTGCAAGAGTCGTTACTCTCCACTAGAGAAAGCCTGTTGTGTTTTAGCATAGGCCGCCAAGCGCCTAAGACAGTACATGATCTGCCACACCACAATGCTGATTTCTAAAATGGACCCCATCAAGTACATCTTTGAAAAACTAACTCAAACTGGAAGATTGGCCAAATGGCATATGCTCTTGTCAGAGTATGATATTCAGTATGTTGCTCAAAAGTCTATCAAAGGAAGTGTCTTGTCAGAACACCTTGCAGAGCATCCCATGGAAGATTATCAACCACTCAAGTTTGAGTTCCCTGATGAAGATGTAATGTACATTCAGCGCACGAAACCAGAACCTGGCCCGGAAGAAGGTCCTGAGCCTGGATCCCGGTGGGAAATGATGTTCGATGGAGCGTCAAACAAAAACGGACATGGTATTGGGGCTGTTTTGAAAAATCCAACCGGAGGGTATACTGCTGTCACAACTCGACTTTGTTTCTCGTGTACTAATAACATAGCCGAGTACGAAGCCTGCATCTTAGAATTGGAAGCTGCCATTGATCTTCGCATTAAAATCTTGGAAGTAATCGGTGATTCTGCTTTGGTGATCTATCAGCTCAAAGAAGAATGGGAGACTAGAGATGAAAAGTTGATCCCTTACAAAGCTCATATCCTAGAGATGGCCGAATATTTTGACGAGATTACCTTCAAGCATGTACCAAGAGCAGAAAATCACATCGCTGATGCATTAGCCATGATGGCATCAATGTGGAAGGTCCAGTTTGTTAACGAGGCGCCTCTGATTCGCATTGAGAGAAGGATAGTGCCCGCATATGTTATGACAATAGATGAAGAATCTGATGAGAAACCTTAGTTCCATGACATCAAGAACTTCTTCAAAATCAAGAATATCCAGCTGACGCATCCAGAATCGACAAAAGAGCCATACGAAGATTGTCGGCTAAGTTCTTCATCAGCAATGGCACCCTTTACAAGAGAAACCACGACATGGTTTTGCTTCAATGTGTCGATGAAAAAGAAGCAAGTCTCATAATAACTGAAGTGCACGAAGGAACATTCGGTACCCATGCCATGGCTAAGAAAATTTTAAGAGCTGGTTACTTTTGGTTAACTCTATAAGTGTCAGGTTTATGCTGACAAAGTGCATGTTCCTCGACATCCTTTCAAAGTGATGACATCACCGTGGCCTTTTGCAATATGGGGCATAGACATGATTGGGGCAATACAGCCAAAAGATTCCAACGACCATCGCTTCATCCTTGTTGCAATTGATTACTTCACCAAATGGGTAGAAGCATCATCGTATGCGAACGTAACAAAACAAGTGGTTGCCCGCTTCATCAAAAAGGAAATCATCTGTCGATATGGTATTCCTGACCAGATCATCACCAACAATGGGTCAAATCTGAACAACAAAATAATGAAGGAACTTTGTGATGACTTTAAGATCAAGCATCACAATTAGTCTCCTTACAGACCTAAGATGAATGGCGCAGTCGAAGCTACGAACAAAAATATCAAGAAAATAATACAGAAGATGGTCATAACCTAAAAGAATTGGCACGAGATGTTACCATTTGCTCTACATGGATACCGAACATCAGTGCGAACTTCAACAGGGGCAACTCCTTTTTCCTTAGTGTATGGGATAGACGCTGTGCTGCCCATTGAAGTTAAAATACCTTCTTTAAAGATCTTGATGGAAGCCAAGCTTGAGGAAGACGAATGGATAAAAGAAAGGTTTGACTCATTGAACCTCATTGATGAGAAAAGAATGACGGCCATGTGTCATAGCCAAATCTATCAACAAAGGATGATAAGAGCATTCGACAAGAAGGTTCGTCCCAAAGAGTATAGGGAAGGAGAGCTTGTTGTTGCACCCTAAAACTTGACCAACTGGTTTACTTGGTTTATGTTTCATAGCTTTATCATTTGCATAGTAGATCATATACATAGTTCATTCATTTGCATAGCATGGCATGGGCAAGACATCCAACAAGGGATCAAGTGCTATTTTTCATCTCAAGGAATGTATTCAAGAGGCTCTTATCAAGATTCAAGCCTATTCAAATCACCAAGAAAGAAATTGAAGCTTTGGGAAGTTTAAAGGCCAAGCAGTGGGTTTCTCTCCTATCTTGAGGGTATGTGAAGATCATCAGAGAAGTTATGGGTTATTAATTGAGGGCATGGAAGACCTATAGGGTCCTTTTGAAAGTAAGACAAGTCATTGGTGTGGTTATAAGAGCTGCAGTTGAAGACAGTCAACAAGGGTGTCATCTGGGTCAACCCTGGGTCAACCCTAAGTCAAATGCTTGATTGAAGGGCATCAAGGCCTATTTGAAGGACGTGGGGTTCATAATTTGATATGTGAATATGGATGTGGTGTTGTGCCAAGGAGAAATCACAAGAAATCAAGAAGAAGAGAAGTTTCTGAATTAGGGTTTCTGAGTAAAATTCCCTGATTTAGGTCAAACTTCCAAGCAAAATAATTCAAAATGCAAGTCTCAAATGGATCCTTGGCCAACATGAAACTTGTATAGTATCTCAATACCTTTAATTTGAGTGGTGGAAGGCATCAAGGAGATTTGTAGAACTCAAGTTATGGTTCTTGCAAGTTACAGGTCCTCAGAGGCATCTGAAATTTGTCTGTGAAAGTTACTTGACTTCCAAGCAACTTTTTCCCCTTAAGGAGTTTTCAATTGGATTTTTGGCCAACATGAAAGTTGTTCCCCATGATCTTATCTTTCTAGAAAGGTATGGTATGCCTCAATATGATTTGTGGAGCTCTACTTATGATCTTGACAAGCCAAGGGCATTTTGGTCATTTGGAGGTTATAAGTCATTTCAAGCATAAGGCCATATCTCCTACTTCCAAGCTTAAAATGGAAAAAATCTTCAATATAAAACTTGCTTAGAATGATGTTTTAAGGCTAGAAGGGAGGTCATGGGATGTTGAAAAGGCTCATATCAAAAAGTGATAAAAAATGGCCTAAAAATGAGGCATAAGTTAATTCAAGTGAATTTGAAAAATGGAAATCCCAAGTTATAAGTCCAAACCATGTCATGTAATAGGTCATTTTGACTCCAAATGCCATTCTAAGAACAATGGTTCAGCCACAATTTTGATTTGAGGCTTGGATCATAGGGCTGCTTTGGAATTTGATTACTTGCATCTTAAGGTACCAAACCAAAACAAGGCAAAACTCAATAAACAAGGAAGTTATGCATTGTAACTAATCCAAAATATCATGTGGGGATAAATTCAAGTTGGTTACAAAGATTACAAGGGTTTTGGCATGATATAGCATGTGGAGAGAAATGAAAAATCAAAATACCATGACATGAAAAGATGAATTTCTCATTGGATGATCCTAGATGGTTCTAGACTGTTTTAAACTATTCTATATAACCATTGCAACTTGCTCAGATGCAGGGTTGGTGTTAATTGGTGTAGAGAAGAGAGAGTGAGATCAAAAAGCTTCCATTGTGTCGCTACTGCGAAAATCGACGCCGGCTGAACAGAAGAGTCGCCACCGTGCGTTATTTATCCCACAGGAGGGAAAGGAAACGCTCGAAGTAAACCTCGCAAAAACGGGGAAAGGTATGGTCATCGCAACCAAAACCTGGGTTCGGGAGTCGGTTACGCAAGGGGAAGGTATTAGCACCCCTCACGTCCGTCGTACTCGACGGGATCCACGCTTGTTTTCGGGTATGGATTGTTATTTCTATCTACTCTACATGTCAAGGGTTAAAAGAAAATAAAATGACTCGGCAAAGTATCGCACTTTATGCCTACGTATTCCCGTCTGAAACGAGAAATCAGAGTCAACGTAGTTCGCCTACCTACGGGAAAGGAGGGGAAGGTTGCTCGCTAGGATATCGCATCCTATGCCTACGTACTTTCATACAGCATGAAAGATCAGAGCAAACGTAGTTCGGGCCACGTACGTCACAAGTCTGTCTTGATTGATTTTATTCCTTCTGAAAAAGGGTTTTCCAAGCGGACAAAAACGACGTTTTGATGAGTTCACATTCTTTTACGGAAGAAGTGTCTTTTATTGTGTTTGAAATCTTATTGTATTTTTCTGTTTGTTTTGAGGAAGAAAGAGACAGAACTCTAACCTACGGTTGCGAAGGGAATCAAACTAACCTAATGTTATCATGCATGGGTTAAGACCTAATGTCTATCATGCTCCTCTCTTGCGCAGAGAGAAACAGAGATCCTAAGGGAATAGACGGAAACATAAACAATAGCAGATATATACAGTAAAGCGGTAAAATGCATGGATGCACCAATACAAGCGAGGCAAGGGAGTCCCACTCAACCTCGAACCTAGAAAACAATAGGCAAAAGTGAACAGGCTTCACTTTCAACCCAACAGGGAAACAACAAACAATACAGTCCAGAAAACCAATCAATACATCAGAAATGAAATACAGCAAAAATAAACAGCATCAGCAGCTCTGAATCAACATCTGACTTCAAGTAATCTCCAAACAGCTACAAGCTTCAGCAAGCATCAATCCCCATCTACACAGTTTTCCAGCAAGGTCTTGATCATCAATCTTCCATCTGCAATGGCTTTTCTTCCAGTCTCAATCTCCAGGATGAACATCAATCAACAAGATGAAGTGAATGAATGTTAGCCAGTCAATTACCTACCAAGGGTGGTTCATTAACTGTTAACATTATATAGACAATTTTCCCTCAAAAGTTCTATCTTTCAAATACATTCACTGATCCTTCCAAAGGAAGGAGGTGGATATTTGAAAGAGACTTTGAATCATAGGGAAAGGATGGGTGCAGACAAGGCATTCCATGTTTGAGAAACAAGCTTTCTAATCTAGAGCTCTGCCTAGCTCCTAAACCCTAATCTCCTCAACAGCTGCTAGCAGGAATCTCCTCATCAACTCTGGAAGTTGGTCTTCAAGCTCTGGATCTCCAATGGCTTCATCATCACAAGTCTTCAGCTCCCCCAATCCCCAAGCAATCCCAATACCCACACAGACAAGCAATAATCCCCAGAGGGGCACACCACACCAGTCAAACAAATATAGTAGTAATAGCAGTAGGGGAATCCTAATGATTTCTAAGGGATCTAATAACTACCCATACTCCCTATAGTCCCATATCCCAAACTTTCAATATCTAAATCCTAAGGGAAATGATTCAATTCTCCTAAGTTCATCACTTAACCTAATTTTGTTCATGTTATTCACACCTAAACAAATCTCCTAAAATTAATTTCTAAAATTGTGAATTAAATCCTATATACAAGATACATGTCTAACCTAATCAACCTAAAAAGAAGGGATTAAAAATGTTAAAGCATCTATTCAAACTAAAATTACCAAATTCATGTATCAAACAAAATGATATTTACACCTATTTAAAAGAAAAATATGCCAAAAATATTAAAATGAAATGAAATTGGAATTTTTTTGCATGATATTTTTCTTGACAAAATTATGAGTAATATGCAAAAAGCACCAATGAAAAAGAAGCATTTTCCAATTTTTTTTATGATTTTTGAAAGAATTAATATTTTTTGAAAGAAAATAAAATGAGAAATAATGGGTGAGGGTGCAGTAAGCAGGTGAAACCAGTTAAAAAAATGAACTGGGCCCAGACTGGGGGGCGCGCATAGCAAGCGCGTCTGGGCCCATATGCATCAGAAAATAAACAAAAAATTAAAAACATAAAACGGTGCAGATAGAAAATATTTTCGTTCATTTCCAATTGGGCCATGCGCGTAGGGGTGCCATTAGCAATAATTTCTGAGCCCAGTTTGCCACCATAAGTGAAACGGTGCGTTTGATCATTTAAAATTCCCTCCGTTTTTCTTCTCCAATCGTGGCCATTGATTGAGTCTCCCGGTCAAAGTCAAGGATCAGATCGTGTGGCTCCCAGACCTTCTTCAACCTCCAGCCAACCCTAATGCCTGAAAACCCTAGCCATGCATGCACATTCAAGAGCTCTGTTCTCCCTCGTCTCGCCATGAATCCTCACAACTCCAAGAGCAAAGTTGCTCTAAATTCCTCCCTCTACACGGCCATGACAATAACTTCCTCTAAAACTCAAACAATGAGCAAACCCGATAAGCATAACAAATCTGATCCACCATTTTCACCTGTCATCACTTGCTTCAATTCTCACCAATTCTTACCCTAAACTGATCTATACTCCATGCTGATTAGTCTGAGCCATTTATTCAAGATTTTCGTGCATTGAATCATGAGTTATAAACCTTAACAGTTCATGCACACCATTAACAACCTTCATGAAAACTCTCCAAACTCACCAAACTCAGTCATCTATCCTACCTTAACCTTTCTATGCCAACAAATCCCTATAATTCTAACTAAAACATGCAATTCGAATAGAAATCCAACCTGGTATAAAATGAAGAAAGCAGCTGTGAAATTCTCTGATCTGAGGCTTGTGATGATTGGAAATGAATCAGGAGACTTGTTGAAGAATTCTGTATGCACTGGATCTTGTTCAATTCCTTGGATCTTGCAATTCCAAGTTTCTTGCTTCTTGGATGATGGAAGTGTGTGGCACGAGTTCTACTCCAATCTACCAAATGCTTGTGAGAATTGTAATCTATGAATGAAGGTGATGAAGATCAGATCAAGAATGGTGAAGATTTGAGGTAGTTTGAGAAGCTTTTGCAAAAATGGAAAATTGGTATGAAACTTGTGTTTTGATCAATATGAATCACCAACCATGGCATGAACCCTCTCAATTCAATATATACATGTCATTAGAACCTCCTAGAAACTTGGAGAAACTTCCCTTGCACTCTTTCCTTACATTTTGAATTATGTTTCTTTCTTTGTAAGTAACCTTGAATAACTCTCAAAATTTGAACTAACCTCAAAATTCCACTTTAGCCAATGTTCTCAAAATGATTTTTCCATTCAAAATGACCTATAACTTTGCCCCATTTGGCCAAAATATGAAAAATCTCATTTTTAAGTCCTTTTTTATTCATTAAATCCAACAATTTTGAAATCTTGTGCTATGAATCTTTCCAATCTCTCATGATCACCTTCTTAGACTCAAAATGTCATTTGGAGCAAGTTTGATGTTGTGAAGTTTTCCATTTGAAGCTTCCTTGTATGAGTTCTGGGCATAGGTTGAAATGACCTGTAATTCTTAGATGACCAAAATACCCTTTGCTTGCCAAGACCATAAGTAGAGTTCCACAAATCATATGAAGGCATAATATACCATTCTAGAAAGATAAGACAATTAGGAAC
The DNA here is from genome assembly GCA_963859935.3 of Lathyrus sativus. Classification (NCBI taxonomy): domain Eukaryota; kingdom Viridiplantae; phylum Streptophyta; class Magnoliopsida; order Fabales; family Fabaceae; genus Lathyrus; species Lathyrus sativus. The sequence goes on along the minus strand of CAWUDS030000390.1, from coordinate 186,683 downwards.
AACTCTTATGTTGATCAGAAATTCATTTGAAATCTCCTTGAGGGGTAAAAATAGCTTGGAAGTCAAGTCACTTTCACAGACAAAATTTCAGATACCTCAGATGACCTGTAACTTGCAAGGACCATAACTTGAGTTCTATAAATATCCTTAGTGTCTTCCACCACTCAAATTAAAGGTCTTGAGATCCTCCACAAGTTTCATGTTGGCCAAGGATCCATTTGAAGCTTTCATTTTGACTTATCTTGCTTGGAAATTTGACCTAAATTAGGGGATTTTACACAGAAACCCTAATTTAGAAACTCCTCTTCTCCTTGATTTCTCTTGATTTCTTCTTGACATATCACCATATCTTTCTCTACATGTCAAATGATGAAACCCACATCTCTTCAATGGCCCTTAATGCCTTTCAATCAGTCAATTGACCTAGAGTTGACCCAGGGTTGACCCAGATGAAACCCTAGTTGGCTGCCTTCAACTGCAATACTTGTGATCATATCAATGACTTGTCTCCTTCTCCAAATGACTTTCTAAGTCCCCCAAGATGTCTAGATACTCTCCATGCCTTCAATTCACAGCTCATAACTTCTTTGTTGACCCTCAGATAAGAGATAGATTCAAGGCTTGATCCACTGAACTCTCTGCTTTCAAATTCTTTTCTGATGACTTGAATGAGATTGAATTAGGATAATAACATCTTGATAGGCTCATAGAGATGAGAATAATGCTTGGTCCCCTGTTGGATGACTTGCTATGCTCATGCTATGCAGATGGTTAGGCTATGCACATGACTCTATTATGCAAATGCTAATGATATTGAAACATAAACCAAGTGAATAAGGTTGAGCAAATTTTAGGGTGCAACAGCTACCCCTATTCAAGTGACTTGGACCCGATTGGGTGAAGAGCCCGGAGCCTTCAGACATTCACGGTATGAGACGGTTGAATACTAAGAACCCAGAAATTTGCCAACCGCAGAAATAAATTGCGCCACTGCTTGGGGATTATTTTCATCAGCCTGAAAATCTTCTATCATTGCAAGAGCAAATCTTTGCTTGTCCATGTTAGGACGCATGTGTCGTCAACTCGAAGAAACTTCGACAACTTTGTTGGGGGATGGCTCGTCTGCCTTCTCGTCAGAAATAAATCGTCCACGTTAGGAATAAACTCTTCCGCGTTAGGAATAACATTGTCCACGTAAGGAATCATCTCTTCTGCCTCTGTCAGGCGTAAACTCTTCCACGTCAGGAATAAACTTCGTCTAGATCTGTCCATGTTAGGACTAAACTTTCTAGGTTATGAATACATCGTCCACGTTAGGACTCACCCTTCCACGTTAGGAATAAACTCTTTTGTACCTGTCCACGTCAAGACTGAATTCTTCCACGTCAGGAATAAAATCTTTCCACGTAAGGAATGCAATCTTTCTTCCACGTAAGGAATCACTTTCTTTCCACGTAAGGAATCACCTCTATTTTTCCACGTAAGGAATACATCATCCACGTTAGGACCCACCTTTCCACGTTAGGAATCACCATCTTTTCCACGTAAGGAAACCAACTTGACCTGAATCTGTCCACGTCAGGACTAAACTTTTCCACGTAAGGAATCATTTCTTTTTTCCACGTAAGGAATACATCATCCACGTTAGGACCCACCTTTCCACGTTAGGAATCAAACTTGTCCACGTCAGGACTCACATCTTGATTTGTCCACGTAAGGACTCCAATCTTTCCACGTAAGGAAACAACTTCTCTTCCACGTAAGGAATACTTCTTTTCTCAATCTGTCCGCGTCAGGACTAAACTTTTCCACGTAAGGAATCATTTCTTTTTTCCACGTAAGGAATACATCTCTTCTTCCACGTTAGGAATACAACTTTCCACGTAAGGAATCAATCTTTCCACGTAAGGAATAAAATTCTCAATCTGCCCACGTAAGGACTCGAAGCTTTCCACGTAAGGAATAAACTTGCTTTTCCACGTAAGGAACTGAAACCTCTCTTTCCACGTAAGGAATAAACTCGTCCACGTCAGGACCCATGTTTCGTCTTGATTTGTCCACGTCAGGACTCAGGCATCTTCGACCCGCTGGGGAAATATCTTGTCCACGTCAGGACTCACGTCTTCCTCTGATGAAATAATAGAACCTGTCCACGTTAGGACTTGCACATCTTCGACTTGCTGGGGAAGTGAGACTTTGTCCATGTCAGGACTCACATTTTGCTCACAACACGGAGAAGGATAAATTTGTCCACGTCAGGACTCTCGCATCTTGACGACACGAAGAACTATAAACTTGTCCACGTCAGGACGCACATTTCACCATCACGAATAAAGCTATCTGCTGGAAATAAATTGTCCACGTCAGGACACCAACACGAAGAGTAACCCACTTTTGTCCACGTCAGGACTTCCCATTCAAGTAATTCTGAGTAATCAAACCTGTCCACGTCAGGACTAACACCTTTATCAGCTATGAGGAAATAAGTCTGTCCACGTTAGGACCCACCTCTTCTCTAACACAAAGAAAACCTGTCAATAAAATTGTCCTCGTCAGGACTCATCCTTTCATTGGTCCGCAAACTTCTTATCACTGACGTTACAACAACTTTGCAGCTGACTCTACTGGGGATATTTGGAAACCAAACTTCCGGACGCCTGTTCTGATAACCGGCGGTGGCCTTTGAAATTCTGGTTCGGGAAACCCTTTAATGACAAATAACTCTGCTTGAGAATGAGGAGAAATCTTGCCTACCCACTCTGGCGGGCAAAACACGAGAAATTCACAAATAACTCTTGTGGGGAATAATGTCGAAGCTGACACTTCATTGAATGTCTCATGTCGAGACCTCGACTGTTTGGTGATTCATCTGAGAAAAAGCTCTCTCTACCTGCAAGAGAAACAATACTTGAAGCAAACGGTTAGCCAACCTGGTTTATGTTTCAAAAATGCGTACGTTTGATAACGATGCAATGCTCCATTCGACATGGAAATGCTACGCTTTTATTTGGTAGATGCGAATATGACACTATATGCCAATGCAAATGCAGACTCGAACTGCTGAGATACAGGAACTGCTTCAGCAAAATAAATGCTGAAAACAATGCCAACTTCGTTGGGGATAGCCAGATGCTACAGAATTATTCTAGCAAAATAAATGCTGGAAGAGTGAAGTCGACTCAGCTGGGAAATTAGGAACTTAAACCAAACACCTCGTTGAAGTAATACCCTGCTGGGGAATATAACTCTGCTGGAGAATAACAGATGCGCCCGGTATGATTATACTTCTGCTGGAGAGTGAACGAATATCACACGGTATTCTGACAAGATAAATGCCTGGGCGCACCACCAACTCTGCCGGGGAGAGTCTTAATCTTCGAGTTCCACTGGGAGGAATGAAAGCACTTGCTGAAAAGAGAATTCCGCTGGGGATGGACGATTCTCTTGGGGAACATCCGCTGACTCCACTAGGGGAGAGTAAATGACCCTGCGGGGAAAGGTAAACTGTCTGAATACAGCTCACCAATCTGAAATATTAATCTTCTGAGGCTAAACCCCTCTGCTTGAGATAAGGAATCCTTCTGGGAGACACCACACTGCCTGAATACAGCCTACAATTTTGGAATCGCCAATTCTGCTGAGAATAAATGGCTTTGTTGGAGCATGCCCTCTGGATAAGCTACGACCAGCTGGGAAATTCTATCCTTCTTTAGGAAGAACATGCATGACCTGAGTTGGGGTCGAGTCTTTCGTTATTGCAATCTTTTGATCGTTTTTCCTCGTACGGCTATGTAACCTACAACAACACAAACAAGACAAGACAAGCCTATGCAACCAAATCGATTCAGGTTAGTGACGTTATTTTCAGTTAATTCAAAGCTTTAGCAATTGTTGGCAAGGGCCAGTGATGTTATACACATGCTAGTTTCAGTAAACTTAGGCGCTTTATCATGCACAAAATAGTAAAGAACCAGCATCAAGTACTGAATAACATATTTTATTGATTGGGCCCCTGAATGGGCGGAGTTTTTGTACACGGGATGTAACTCCTGAAAAGAGGAAGCTACGCAAAGCAGATATACAAGTATGCACAAGAAGCATAAATATATTGACAAACTAAATTTGTACACATGTCGGCAACGGGATGCAGACGAACACCACGAACTGATCCTCTTATGACTCGCCCGACTCTAATGCTTTCCCGGTATTCACACTTCCGAAGAGATTGTATCCGATAATCGACCCCTCGAGCGTATTCTCCCTCGCTGATGCTCATTGTAATATCAAATTCGGACCGCAGTCATTTGCTTTTCAAATCCCTAACTTTTGCGTGAACCGCCCTTTACGGGTTTTCAGTTCACCAGGATACCCCTTTTTGCCGAAGCCGCCCCGTGTAGGTTTTCAACTTCGCGGGTGTACATTTTTTCATTTTATCCCTAACTTTTGCCCGAACCTTTCATTCTGTTTTTGGTTCGCCAGGATGCCCCATTTTTGCCTGGACTCTCTTTTTTCTGTCCAGCGGGTCAATTTTAAGCAAAGTATTTTTTAACTGCGTCCGAATTCACAGGTGACGTAAAGTCTTCACCGTCCATAGTGGACAATAACAATGCTCCTCCTGAAAAGACTTTTCTGACAACATATGGCCCTTCGTAATTGGGGGTCCACTTGCCCCTGTGATCTGCCTGCGGCGGGAGAATCCTTTTCAGCACAAGGTCGCCCGTCTGAAAGCTTCGCGGATGTATCTTCTTGTCGTATGCTTTCTTCATTCGGCTCTGATACAAACGACCGTATGCTAGAGAAGCTAGCCTCTTCTCATCCATCAAACTCAGTTGATTCAACCTGTCTTTCACCCATTCTGCCTCGTCTAGCTGAACGTCTCGCAATACCCTCAGAGAAGGGATCTCAACTTCCAATGGTAATACCGCTTCCATTCCATACACTAACGAGAACGGGGTTGCCCCGGTTGATGTGCGTACCGTCGCACGATAACCGTGCAAAGCGAAAGGTAGCATCTCATGCCAATCCTTATAGGTCACCACCATTTTCTGAACGATCTTCTTGATATTCTTATTGGCCGCCTCGACAGCGCCATTCATCTTGGGTCGGTAAGGGGAGGAGTTGTGATGTTCGATCTTGAAATTCTGACAGAGCTCCTTCATCATTTTGTTATTCAGGTTTGAACCGTTGTCCGTGATTATCCGCTCGGGGATCCCATATCGGCAAATGATATCTCTCTTGATGAATCTGGTCACCACTTGCTTAGTTACATTTGCGTAAGACGCTGCTTCCACCCACTTGGTGAAATAATCGATTGCTACTAGGATGAACCGATGCCCGTTAGAAGCTGTCGGCTCAATCTTTCCAATCATATCGATTCCCCACATCGAGAACGGCCATGGCGATGACATCACATTCAGAGGACTCGGAGGCACATGGATCTTATCAGCATAGATTTGGCACTTGTGGCACTTCCTCGCAAACTTGAAACAATCAGTTTCCATAGTCAGCCAAAAATAACCTGCCCGCAGCAGCTTTCTCGTCATAGCATGCCCACCAGCATGCGTACCAAAGGTACCTTCGTGTATTTCCTCCATGAGCAGCTTTGCCTCTCTTTCGTCTACACAACGCAACAGCACCAAGTCGTGGTTTCTTCTGTATAAGACCCCATCCGGATTCAAATAGAAATTACCCGCTAATCTCTTGAGAGTCTTCTGATCTTGACTGGATGCCCCAGTCAGATACTCTTTATTCTTCAGGAAATTAAGGATATCAAAATACCACGGTTTATCATCGGATGCCTCGTCAATAGCAAATACGAAGGCAGGCCTATCAAGCCGAGAGATAATGATTCTGGGAGCCTCGTTCCAGAAGTTGACTTTGTACATGGAAGACAAAGTGGCCAGGGCGTCAGCCATTTGATTCTCGGCCCGCGGTACGTGATGCAATTCAACCTTGTCGAAGAAAGGCAACAATCTCCTTGCATAATTCATGTAATGTATCAAATTGGGCTGACGTGTCTCCCATTCCCCTTTTATCTGATTCACCACCAGAGCTGAGTCTCCGTATACGTCCAGATGTTTGATTCGCAAATCAATGGCTTCTTCAAGCCCCATTATACAAGCTTCGTATTCGGCTTCATTATTGGTAACTGCAAAGGTCAATCGAGCGGTAAACGGGATGTGCGACCCGTGTGGAGTAGTGATGATTGCCCCTATTCCGCTACCGTAAGCGTTCACAGCTCCGTCAAATATCATCTTCCATTTGGAACCCAACTCTGGTCCTTCGTCTGGCAACGGTTCTTCACAATCTTTCATCTTTAGGTACACGATATCCTCGTCAGGAAAATCAAACCTCATCGATTGGTAATCTTCAATAGGCTGCTCCGCCAAATACTCAGACAGCACACTCCCTTTTATAGCCTTTTGCGAGACGTATTGGATGTCATATTCAGTCAAGACCATCTGCCAACGGGAAATTCTCCCTGACAACGCCTGCTTTTCGAATACATATTTGATAGGATCCATCTTCGAGATGAGCATGGTTGTATGATTCAGCATGTATTGCCTCAAACGCTTGGCGGCCCAGGCTAGCGCGCAACAAGTTTTCTCAAGCATTGAGTATCGAGATTCACAATCTGTAAATTTCTTACTCAAGTAGTAGATCGCATGCTCTTTTCTCCCTGTCTCGTCGTGCTGACCGAGAACACAACCCATGCTTCCCTCAAGAACTGTCAAATACATAATCAGGGGTCTACCTGCCACTGGGGGTATCAAAATAGGAGGCTCCTGCAAATACTGCTTTATCTTATCGAACGCCTTTTGACAATTTTCGTTCCATGTTACAGCTTGATCTTTCTTCAATAACTTGAATAATGGTTCACACATGGCCGTTAGATGAGATATGAACCGAGTGATGTAGTTCAACCTCCCTAAAAACCCGCGCACCTCTTTCTCTGTTTTAGGCGTCGGCATTTCTTGAATCGCTTTTATTTTAGCAGGATCGACCTCTATTCCTCTTTCGCTTACGATAAACCCCAGCAGTTTACCCGATCTCACCCCGAAGGTGCATTTGTTAGGGTTCAGTCTCAGCCTGAACTTCCTAAGCCTTTTAAATAACTTCAGTAGATTCACCAGATGCTCTTCCTCCGTCTGGGATTTGGCAATCATATCGTCAACATAAACTTTGATCTCTTTATGCATCATATCATGGAAAAGAGTCGTCATCGCACGCTGATATGTTGCCCCAGCATTTTTCAAACCAAAGGGCATCACTTTGTAGCAAAATGTTCCCCAAGGAGTTATGAAAGTAGTCTTCTCCATGTCCTCTGGCGCCATTTTAATCTGATTATAGCCTGAAAAGCCATCCATGAAGGAGAATACAGAGTATTGAGCAGTATTATCAACTAGCACATCGATATGAGGAAGTGGAAAATCGTCTTTTGGGCTTGCTTTATTCAAATCCCTATAATCCACGCACATTCGAACCTTGCCATCTTTCTTTGGCACTGGTACGATGTTAGCAACCCATGAGGGATATTTTGTTACAGCCAGGAAACCAGCATCCCACTGTTTTTGAACTTCCTCTTTGATTTTTACTGCCATGTCTGGTCTAGTTCTGCGAAGCTTTTGTTTGACCGGCGGACATTCTTCTTTCAATGGCAGACGGTGCACAACCATATCAGTATCGAGTCCTGGCATATCTTCATACGACCAAGCGAATACATCACTATACTCTCGGAGCATTTCAACCAGTTTTCGCTTGATATCGCTCTGCAGTGCGGCCCCAATACGAATATTCTTCTCAACCCCTTCCGACCCCAAGTTGATAATTTCGATGACCTCTTCGTGAGGCAGAATGACTCTTTCCTCTTGCTTCACCAACCAAGACAATTCTTCAGGAACGTCGCTATCTTCGACAACCTCTTCTTCGGCCTGAAATACCGGGTGCTCGAAGTCGGGACGAGTCATAGGTGGTTCAAGGATGTCATCTGAAAATGTTATCCTGCAAAAGGAATGGTTAAGTGCTTCAAAATGCGTATAGAGCGGATAACCACGTTGCCATTTTATTGAAAAATACAAAACAAGAAAGACAAAGATCGAAATATGCACATGAAAAAACGCCATTTATTTAATGATTAACACACAACGTTCATAACAACACAGCCCTAAGCAAATCACGATGCCCCGGGCAAGACATCAGATTGTTCAACAATTAATAAAACAAAGCATTACTGTTTAAGAGTCACAGGAACAAGCTCCTGAATAGACCAGTTGCACAGTCCCTGTCCTGGCGTGCTTGGCTGAATCCAGGCATCCATATCACAGTCGCTGTCTCCTTCGTCAGACTCCGAAGCAGCGTTGATGGTTTCATGACATACTCCACTGGCAGAGATGGTTATTGTCCCTCTGAAACGGGGTGTCCCCACAGCAGGTGTTGACGACGACGGTTGGTATCCCAGCCCGAACCGGTCCATCTTTACAGGAATATCCAGCACTTTGTCCCAGCCCTTTGCTTCTCCTGTCTCCACCAGAGCTTGAGCTTCTTTATATGACGAGACGGCTATCTCTGACACTTTGCTCGGCCCGGGACCTTTGTCCTTGATACGCAACCCTTCAAATTCCTGGCAGGGCATTTCGTGGATCTCTCCGTCGACCTCCACATATTTAAATGACGACAAATGGCTGACCAGGATGTCTTCTTCTCCGCATACGGTGACCACGCTGTCTCCGACCATATATTTCAACTTCTGATGTAGGGTAGACGTGACTGCCCCAGCCCCATGAATCCAGGGTCTTCCGAGCAGGCAACTATATGCGGGCTGTATATCCATGATATAAAATTCCATTGCAAACACCTCCGGCCCTACCTGTAGAGGCAATGTTATCGATCCAAAGACTGTTTTTCGCGTGCCATCAAACGCTCTGACTACCAAGTCACTGGGCGTGCACAAGATTCCTCTGACATCTAGCTTCATCATCGCTTTCTTGGGCATCACATTCAAGGACGATCTGGTGTCTACCAATACATGCGACATTACTGATCCTCTACACTCGACAGATACGTGCAGCGCCATATTATGATCTCTCCCCTTAGGGGTCAAATCGAAGTCGGTAAAGCCCAAGCTGTGGCCTGCATTCATATGTGCCAACACTCCTTCCAGCTGATTTACAGAGACGTCTTGGGGTACGAAGGAAGTATCCAGGACTTTCAACAAAGCATTTCTGTGAGCTTCAGAACATAGTAGCAGCGACAGGATAGATATCTTGGAGGGCGTCTGTTGCAGATGCTCCACAATCTTATAATCACTTTTCCGAATCAAGCGCATGAACTCTTCTACATCTTTCGATGCCGCTTCTTTGCCGCTTGCTTGCACTGGGACATTCTCGACCATCTTCCCCTTTCCTTTCGCTAGTCTTTCGGCCTCCACTTCAGGTGATATAAAGATCCTACCACTCCTTGTCATACCTCCTGAACCAACAACGTTGTCTACAGTCTCGGCTGGCTGTTTATTAACATCAATCTTTATTCCGTCACAATACACCTCCAACCCATATGACCATGGGACCGCTTTTGTGTTCTCGTACAGGATTGGTTCGGCCTTAGTTATGGTGATCGGCGGTCGGTGGACCGGTGCTGTTATAGTGATTGTCTTTCGAGGAATCGTTACAGTGGCCACATCACTCTGATCATCTGCTACGGCCCCTGCAGGCTCTTCAGTTGCTGCTCGGTCAAACTGCAATGTGCCGTCATCAATTAAAGCCTGGATGCCTTTCTTCAAATCATCACACCCCCCAGCTAGGGTCCAACATTCTAAGCAATACTCGTCACATCCTGGATAAACACCCCCTTGCAACAGTCTGCTTTTTATCTCGTTCAGCGGCGTCTTTAAATCGTCGACATTCATAATCAGATTCAACCCTTCCTCAGTCAGAATGGCGTTTGCCCCATGATTAGGCATGGGCTTCTGCACTATATTCGGACCTGCTGTTCCGAAATTGATAGCTTTATTGTCCAAGAGATCCTGCACAACATGCTTAAAAGCATGGCAACCCTCTACATCGTGGCCCGGAGCCCCAGAGTGGAACTCGCAGTGCCTGCTTGCATCATACCCATACGGAGGAGTTCCCGTTATCGGTGCCAAGCGCTC
>CAWUDS030000390.1:134961-176036 GCA_963859935.3 Lathyrus sativus | reverse complement strand
CTTCTACCATTCAATACCCTTTTGAAAGGTGAGCGCTTGTGCCAAATTAGCTGAACATAGGACTGGAGAACATCAAGGAGAATGTGTGGGTACAAATAAACTTTGAGCCATAAATCCTTTTTTTTTGAAACCGTGAACCAGGCTACATTACAACCTTCAAAAGACCTAATTGAAGCAGGGTTGTTTCAAAAGCATACTTTGGTAATTGCATCAAAGTTGACTCCTAAAAGGATTTTCTTACCATTCATGTTGGTAGAGATGTGACATTCTGATTAGTGATTCATTCACTATACATCACAACATAATTCTAGTAAACATACTTGGATTTCAAAATTGTCATATGCATTGTATTAAAATTATCATTTTCAAAACAATCAGTTTTACTTGCGAGTAAGCACTTGACATCAAGAGAGTTTCTGCAATGAAAGGATTGATCAAGCTTATAGGAGAAACACTTGAAGACTCTGTTGAGCAGGAGGGCAAGCCACTCCAAAATTTAAGCAATCTGGAGCAATCAAGTTGAGATTCAGCAAATCTCTCAAAGGTCAATCAGACAGGGGCAAAATTACTTCAAAGGATCGTATGGATGCAGGATAACTCAAGAGCACGAAGAGTTATCCTCTCTAGAAGACGGTTAATCAGAACCACCTCTCCAAGGTTCAGAGTATTTTGGTCGAATATCGCAGGATTCAAGTTGATAGCCAACAGGTGGCACCCTAGTAGAGTTAAAGCTTTTTAGTGAGGACTTTAATTTCTACCCTAGCAAAATTTTAGTGAATATATTTTCCTAGAAAAGGTCTCCTCATGAAATGCTTATCTCTAGCAAGGGTAAAAGACCGATGGTTATTGGCATTTTCCAACATTGTGCTCAGTAGTATTCTCCAACAGAGTATTGGGATCCGTAATGTCTCCAACAGAGTTGACATATTTGGTTATTGTCCCCAGCTAAGAAGTGAGTCTGGCATCATCCCCTAGTGCAGTCAGTATCATCATTGGTTCTTATTTCTCTCCCCAGATGGAAGCCCAATAATTGGTGGTTTCCCTAGCAGGTCAAAGCCTAATCATCATCGGTATTTTGTAACGCCCGGATTCTGAATTCCCATTAATTGTTGAGTCTTTTAATTTATTTAATTGATGTTTGTTTTAAATTGAGAAATTATATATTACTATGTGGTGTTTGCTTATTTTATCTATTTTTACCGATTCGGAGAGTTTTCGGGGGAATTAGAGTAAAAAGGGCATTTTAGACATTTAGCAATTTGGTGTGAGAATTGATTGGTAAGTGTTGGAAAGAATTTGAGAGGAAAGAAATAGAGATAGAAATAGGATAAGAGAGGAAAAGAAAGAAAAATAGTAAGATAAGAAGAAAAAACAAGAGAGAGAAAAGAGGAGAAGAGAAAGAGAAGAGAAAGTGGAGAGGAAAACCTAGAATCATCAAGGAATCATCACCAAAGCTTGCAATCGATCGGTAAGGGTGTGAAACTCCATCATCTCTTTAATGTATATGATTGTATGTGTATGTGTTTGGATTTTGTAGAGTTTCTACTCTTTTTCCACTTAGGTTAGAAGTTGGTTTGATGAGTAGAAAGAGGTTTTAATCGGTTAGAGCTCGGATTAGACGATGTAGTTTAGTCGGGTGATGGTAGGGTTGTGCCACTGAGACTGGTTTGGATTTAATCGGTTGGTTGTGTGGAGTTTGGGCTTTGGAACAACCATGGAGGTTCTGTCTTCGCAGGCTCGCCAGGCGAATGGCAGCGAAGCTTCGCCAGGCGAAGCCCAGCAAGCTGCAGCGAAGCAAGTCAGAAGCAAACACCCTGTCTTCGCTGGCAAGTTCGCCCGGCGAAGTGAGTTGGCGAAGGTTCGCCAGGCGAGTGTGTAGCGAGCCTCAACGAGTAATTCCAGAATTACTCCCAGTGGACTTCGCTGGGAAGTTCGCCAGGCGAAGGCCAGCGAGCATTCGCTGCGTGGCTTCGCCAGGCGAAGGTTGGCGAACCTGACAGTGTTATTTGTTTTGCTGTTTATTCATAGCATGATTTTTGGCCGATTCAATTATGATTAATGCCTATATGAATGATTGATGTGTGAACTGTTTCGACATGTCGTGCTGTGGGTGGCCGAAAGGCGTGAATCCTAGATTGTAGAGCCAATGGTGAATCTTGAACGTTTGATAATCTTGTGTATTTGCTTGAATTGAATAGAAACGCATTGATAGGCTGATATGTGTGTAAACCATGTGTGAAATGGTGCATAATGTGAATGCATGATAGATATATGTGATGTATGTGATAAATGCAATGAGTATGTTTGTGAACATAGTATGCATTCTGTGTTGATCGATCCCTTGGAGGATTAGCATTGGGTAGCATCTTAGTATGCATTTTTGTGTTGAATGATCCCTCGGAGGATTTGCAGAACCTCGTATGATACGATGGTTACATTAGATTCCTTGGAGAATCGGTTGCATAGTGTGATTCCTCGGAGAATCGGTCATAACATGTAATCCCTTGGAGGATTGACTAGAGTATTTGATTCCGTGGAGAATCTGCAGAGTATTTGATTCCGTGGAGAATCTGCTGAATATTCGATTCCGTGGAGAATCTGATGAATATTTGATTCCGTGGAGAATCTGCTGAATACTTGATTCTGTGGAGAATCTGCTGAATACTCGATTCCTTAGAGAATCTGTTGAAATGAGTCGGTACCGCATTTGGATCTGCATAGAGTCGTGTGTCGGTCTCTATGAGTTACATGAGTCATCTGTGTATGATGCATTAGTTGTATGAATGTAACTGTGTATGTTATATATGATTGTTTGGAGGAACATATAGTGAATGTTCATGAGCATGTGTAGAGGCATGATTAATTGTATATGCTTAATGTGGTGAGAACATAATTTGAGTATAACTTGTACAAATATGAGTATATGTATATATACAATTTTATGCATTAACTGTTATGATATTGTTTCTCACCCTTCTGCTGTTTTATAATGCTCTATGAGGCATTGCAGAGTAGGAAGCTGGAGGTTCTTTTGTGAAGCGATGTCTTCATTCTTTTTGGTCAATGGCTCTGATATGTAACATCTGGGTAGTTAGGAAGCCTTTGACTCCTTTGGATTTACATTTGTTTTGATTCCTTGTGATACATCTGTGTATGTATCCGCTGTGGATATGGTTGTAAAGCATGAATTGATTGAATGGTTGTATATACTTTTATGAATGTGATCGATTCAATATTTGGATGTTTCCGCTTTTATTCTAAATATTGAGATGTGGGTTACCCATTGTTGCATATCTATTTTGAGCAGGTATCGTATGTGTTTAATTTCGTGATAATGTGATGCGCCTCTTATATACCATGTTTTAATTAAATTTTAATTAAACTCTGATGAAATAAATTTTCTAAGTGCCTAATTGATTAAATGTATTAATTTGGGGGTATAGAAAGGGGGTGTTACATATTTCCCCTAACAGAGGTAGTATATTTCCCCATGGAGGAAAAGAAGATTAGAATCTCGGTGATTTTCCATAATATTTGTCTCTTGTTCCTACTTTCCTGCATAATGGAAGTTTGGTTGGGTTCTCGAGCAGAGTTATGACCCCATAGATAGTCCAGTTTGTCATCCTTAATGAAGTTGACTTCGTCTCTTCAGCATTTATTTTGCTGGAGTGGTTCTTTTGTATATCATAAGCATTATTTCATTGCATCCTCAAATGCATAACGTTTCCATATTATATGGAGCATTACACCATAGAAAGAAAATCAAACATGCATGCGGAGCATAAGCTAGATTTAGTACCTTGCGTAAACACCCGAGTCAACTTTCAGTCAAGATAATGACTAATCCCAAACAAACATTCCTTCGATCAGTTTTTATTTCGTCAAATCCCTTTGACGAGGTCAATTTATTTCCTTCAAATCCCTTTGACGAGGTCAATTTATTTCCTTCAAATCCCTTTGACGATATGACGTCATTTTTCTTTCTGTCAAATCCCTTTGACGATGTGTTTATTCGGTTCAGTTTTCTTTCCATCGAATCCCTTTGACGATGTGTTTCTTAGGTTCAGTTTTATTTTCGTCAAATCCATTTGACAATGTGTTTCTTTGGTGCAGTTGTCTTTTTCGTCAAATCCCTTTGACAATGTGTTTCTTCGGCTCAGTTTTCTTTCTGTCAAATCCCTTTGACGATGTGATGTTAGTTTACTTTCTGTCAAATCCCTTTGACAATGTGTTTCTTCGGTTCATTTTTCTTTCCATCAAATTCCTTTGACGATTTATTTATTCGGTTCAATTTTCTTTCCGTCAAATCCCTTTGATGATGTGTTTCTTCGTTTCAATTTTATTTCCGTCAAATCCTTGTGACGATCTGTTTCTTCAATTCAATTTTCTTTCCGTCAAATCCCTTTGACGATGTGTTTCTTCAGTTTAGTTTTCTATTCGTCAAATCCCTTTGACGATGTGTTTCTTCGGCTCTGTTTTTTTCCCGTCAAATCCCTTTGACGACATATTTCTTTGGTGCAATTTTTTTTTCCTGTAAAATCTCTTTGACGATGTGTTTCTTTGGTGCAGTTTTCTTTCTGTCAAATCGTTTTTACAATGTGTCTCTCTAGCGGAGTTTTCTTCCAAGCATCTGGCATTTACCTCTGCAGAGTGGTCTGCCTAAGATTTCTCCTTCCCCAGCAGAGTCATATTCTATTCACTTTAGGTCGTAGGTCCTTTGATTCTACCCCTTTTGGTTCCTAACCAACCTTTTTGTAAATCTAGTTCCAAACTGGTATCCAATCGTCCTTTTCTTTCCCCAAAGAGTGCAAATTTCGTGGTTCTTTTTGTATTCAATCCCCTTCTACCTTGAACATCTGAAGTGTCCCTCTCCATACCTTTTGGTCCAAGTTAATTGAATAAGGGCATCTGTTGCACCCCAAAATCTGCCCTCCCCTTTTTTAACCTTAATTGGCTTATGCTTCATTCATTTGCATCATCATTTCATACCTTGCATTGGTTTCATACACGAGATCAAGGTATCTTAGCTTTCCTCAAGAGAAGGAGTTGATTTTCAAAGTAATGAGCAAGGATATGTTCTCAACATCATGGTATTCTCAAGCTACAAGGGTATCATATTCATCAAAGTAGCTTAACAAGTTCACTCAATCATCTGAGGATTAGGGTTTCTTTGGTTTTCAAGGGATTCATCTGATCAAGCTCCTAGTGGCTCTAAGCTAGTGTTTTGGGTCAAAGGATACTTGTGATTGTTTTCTTAATCAAGACAAGGTTCCATTAGTTAATTTGAAGCTCAAGGTTTATATATAAGCCTTATGGTTCATCACAAATCATTTCAAGGGTTTCTGAAGTGGATAAGGGAGTCATTGGATTCATCTGGTCAAAAAGTCAACTGGTGCCCTGCAAAAGTCACCTCTTGAGTTCTTGGGTCTTATTTGGGCATTTCGAGTCATCATCCATGTTATTATGAGTTTTAATCAAAAGGAATAAAGAGAAATCATAAAATTAGAAGAAGTTGCAAAATTAAGGTTTTTGGATTTTTTCTAAGTGTTGACATTCAGCTTGGAGGACAATTTTCTTGGTGATCTAAGCTTTAATACAAATTTCCTCAAACATGAAAGTTGTTCCTAATTCTTCAAACTTTCTTTTGATACCAAGAACACACCATTTGGATCCATAGAACTCAAGTTATGATGCTTCAAAAGCAAGAAAATGAAGTTTTTGCTGATGTAACAGGTTACCTCACCATGTAATCAATTACATCACTTTACCCAAGCCAAAAAGGAATATTTTTTCTGATGTAACTGGTTACATCTGATGTTTTTGCAAAAAACACACTACATTTTCAGCATTGTAGCAGTTTGTAACACATTGCAATCACTTGGGTTTACATTTGCATCAGTGGAAGGATCTAAAATGCTTCCAAATTTTGGTTTATTTCCATATTAACTTCACTTTCCCTCCAAAATTCAAATAATTTTATTCCTAATTTCACTCCTAATTCCACTCATAATACTAACCCTCATTCAAACCCACACTCTAAACCTCATTTACACTCCAAACCTAGAGCTTATTTAAGTAAATTTGCTCCAAACCTCACACAACTTTACTCACAATTTCATTTTCATTATCAATTCTCCACAATTCTCTCTCACTTTTCTCTCATTTTTCTCTCATTCCAAAACCCTCACCAAAGCTCCATAACCAAAAGGTTCACAAATTGTACATTGCAATTTGTGAACTCTTGAGCTAAACCTTCATTACATCATCTTCCATCAATAAATTTTATAGTAGAAGTTGATTTGGATCTATATCTGAAGTTTGGAAGCACTTTCTTGAAGTGATTTTGAAGCAAGTTTATCTTATTGGGTTGCTCTTCAAGTTTCTTGCTATGAGTTCATTGGATCTTTGATTTTCTTTGCTTGATCTGTCAAATTCTGTTTTCAACAATTACCAAAGCAAATCTCTGCTTTGTAGGTTGGTGATTCTTATATCCAAACTCATTTTAGCTTATTTTACAATTTTCACAATGTAGATCCTTATGGTTTTTGAGTGATTTGATCCATTGATTGCTTTGATTGTTAATCTTGATGTTTGATGGATTCAATTGGTGTTTAATTGTTGATTATTCGATGTGATTTTCGTGATCAATTTCATGCTCTAACATGTGGAAATTAAATGATAAAGTGGCTGAAAAATGCTTTTCTTGAAAAATCTATTTTGCTATCTTTTGCTGATGTAACGGGTTACATCACCATGTAACCGATTACATCAACATGTAACCGATTACATCACCCTGCCTGCGCCGCTATTTTGCTGTTTTTTTGCTGATGTAACGGGTTACATCACCATGTAACCGGTTACATCACTGTTATTTTTGAAAAACCTTGATTTCAAAGGTTGTTTTGGCATGCTTTAATCCTCTAAACCTCATGGCTTTGTATAACACATATTTGTGGAATTTTCATGAGATATGTCACTTCACATTGCAGTATGTGTGCGACTCTTTGACACGCGACACATTGATTTCATGATGAATGTTTAATGATCATTGCTTGCATTCTTGATTTTTGCTCATGATGCTTAATTGATAACATGTTGATACTTGCTTATTCTTTTTGTGTGTTCATGAGGATTTAAATATGGATTTATGCTTGTACGCAATGTTGATTGTTGAAAATTCTTGAAGCATGCTCTCTTGTTGCATTGTGAATACATGTGCACACTAAGTGTTTGATCTTTTGATAATTGCTTGTTGGTGTTTCATATTAAATATGTTTGATGTTGATACTTGTTCGTACACATTATTGGTTGTTGTATTCTTGATGCATGTTCATGCTCATGTTTAATTGCTTCATTTTTGAATGCATACATGCTGCCTATGCATTTACACCTACTGCTGTGTTAAATACATGTTGTTAAATGTTGCCTTGCTTGTCTTGCTGCTTTTTACACATGTTCTGTTCTGGGAACGCATGTTGTTAAATGTTGTCTTGCTTGTTTGCTGGAATTTACTGTTGTGCTGAGCTAAAGCGTTGTTGTTGCTGCTATTTTTGGTTCATTTTTTTTTTGGGTTTTTACTTGCCTTTGCATGATCCCTTAAGGCTTCCTAGTCCAACTTACTTTTTTTATTAAGCTTAGAGTAGGATAGACATTAGGTGCTAACCCTTTGCATGACAAAATTAGATAAGCTCATTTTCAATCTCAACTTTAGGGTCACCTTTGGTATGATAACATTAGGTAGACTTCTCTCTTTCAATATTCAACTGTAGGGTCATATTGCATGACAACATCTAGTTGAGTTTCCCTTAGATTTTCTCTTGGCCCTTTGAGTCTCTCTCTTCTTTCTAAAAAAAATCAAAACACTTAATAAATATGATGAGTATTGTGCACCACGAGCCTTAAGTATATGGGAAGTGATAAGCGGGAGTCTCTCCTTACCTTGTCTAAAGTTCTTTGTATACGTCCCGTCTTGGGTCGATCTTACAAAGCATTTGCTTATATGTCATAGAATTTAGTGCAATACACATCATAAACAAAGTTAAAACACTTCTTTTAAAACTCTTAGACAAACTGCAAATCATTTTGTCCCTCGGGATGTTTTGTCAAACATTTTTAGAAAGGGCATGTTATTTTTCCGTTCTACCGCAAACAGTCATCGACCCTAACTGCTGGAACAGAAATGTAGCATCGCTCATAAAAAACACGTAACAATTCGTAGGCCGAGCTACGAACGATTTGATTTCCTCATTCTCATCCGAGTGAGGGTACGTAGGAACAAGACGACGAAGTCTTGCCGAGCAACCATCCCCCTCCCACCTGTAGTCCTACCATTGGAAGTTGAGATTGCTTCTTTAAGAATTTTGACAGATGTAAAGCTTAATGAGGTTGAAAGGGTATAGACCAGGTTGAATCAGCTGAACCTCATTGAAGAAAAGAGACTGGCAGCCATTTCACATGGACGATTATATCAGAGCAGGATGAAAAAAGAATTTGATCAAAAAGTGTGTCCTCGATGTTTCTAGATGGGCGACTTGGTATTGAAAAGGATCCTACCTCCTCAGGCAAATCACAGGGGCAAGTTGACCCCAAATTATGAAGGATCGTACGTTGTGAGAAAGGTTTTCTTTGGCGAATCCGTGTTGCTCTCAACTATGGATGGTGAAGATTTTACCTCCCTTGTAAATGCAGACACAATCAAAAAATACTTCACATAAAAAAGAGATCCACTGGACCACAAAAAGAATAGGTCCAGGTAAAAAAGGGCATCCCGGCGAACCACAAAAAGAAAAGGTTTGGGAAAAAATTAGGGATAAAAAAGAAGAAGAAAAATTGAATAAACCTGCAAAGTTGAAAACCTAAAAAGGCAACTTTGGAAAAAAAGGGTATCACGGTGGATTGAAAACCCAAAAGGGAGATCCAGGAAAAAGTTAGGGATTTGGAAGCGAGAGTCTACAGTCTGCATTTGATCTGTGAGCTCATCTCAACAAATGGGAATTTCAAACTATAGGAATTAGTCCAATCAGTCCCTTTAGAAGGCGATGTATTTGAGAACATCAAAGACATACGGGTCATAGCCAAATCAGAGCTTGATGGAAATCTGTTTCCATATTGCCAATCTGTGTATTTTCTTTTTATTTGTGCAATTACCTCTTTCTAGGAATTTCCTCCTAATGTAAATGCCTATTCACAGTCCAAGTTCAATCAATAAAATTTCTTATCATTCAAAAGCTTTCCTCTTATTTTTACTTTTATTGTTTTGTTTACAAAAACGTCCGATATTTTTTATAAACATTGCATGTGAAAACATTGAAACTTTACAGAACGTGTTAAAAATATTGGAAATTTATTGAAATTTTGAGTTTCTCGGTGGTAACCAAGATTACCATGTTTTACTTAGGACATTCTCTTGTTGTTTCATCTTTTGCAGGATTGTTTCCCTCTCATAGCAATTGATTCACCGTTCAGATATGAGCAAGTGTATGTATCCCCAGTAGAGATTGCGAAGGTTGTATCATCCTCAGCACAGTACTATGAAGTTTCTTATTATTCTCCCCAGCGAGAGTCCAGAAGTTTGCTTTCCCAGCCAAGGTTGGGTTTATTTGTTTTTCTCCAGCAAGAAGTCATATCCTCAGACAGGGTAGGGATGGTTTGTGTGTGCTTCTCCAACAATGGTGTTTCCTTGTTCCCAATAGAGTAAGGTGATAGATATATCTAGTTGGACCAAGTTAGAAGTAAGACGTAAGGTCTTATTTTTTTCCCACAAGTCATTATCGACAGGAATCCCTTAGTAGTGTCGCCATCCTTGCAGAGTAGATGGTAGTTCCCCAACAGAGAAGTGGGCTCGGCGTTGTCCCCGAGTAGAGTTGGCATCATTAATCATCATTCCCTAGCGGATTTGGTTATTAATTTCCTCATCAGGTGCAAACCAGTAGTGGTTGATATTCCCAACAGTTCAAATCCCAATCTTCATTGGTGCATCTCTTCATCAGAATCCCGGTGATATCTCCCCAGCATTCGTCTGTTGTTCCTACTTTCCCGCGGAGCGGAAGTTTAGTTGGGTTCTTCAGAAAAGGTTATGACCTTGAAGGTAGTTCAGTTTATCTCCCCCAGTAGAGTTGGTTTTAGTTTTTCAGCACTTCCCTCGATGGAGTGTTCTTTTGCATATCATAAGCATAATTGCATTTCATCCTCAAAACGCGTAGCATTTCTATTCATATGGAGCATTACACCATAGAAAAAGTCAAACATGCATGTGGAGCATAAACCAGTTTTGGTACGTTCCTTCCTAGTTTTCTTCTCGAGCAGAAAATATGTATATCCGGAGAGAACATGTTACTTTATCCCTAAGAAGAGGATTTGTTAATCTTACCCTTGTTTCCTTATGGAGGAATCATCTTGCATTTTCCCCTGCAGAGTTGTCTGTCTGAGATTTCTCTTCCCCAACAGAGTCTTTCAATTCTACTTCCTCTCACCTTCGATCGTCTTTCTTTTTGAAATCCAGTTCCTGACTGGTACCTGGTTCCTAAACGTCCCTTTGGTTGTATGTCCACCTTCGGCCAACGTCCTTTGTAAATCCAGTTCTCGACTGGTATTCAGTACTCGACCATCCTGTTTTAGTCAAATCCAGTTCCCAACTGGTATTCGGTACCCAACCGTCATCTTTTCGAATCCAGTTTCTGACTGGTATTCGGTTCCCGACTGTCATTTTTTGTAAATCTAGTCCCGACTAGTATTCGGTTCTCGACCACTCTTTTTCTTCGAAATCCAGTTCCCGACTAGTATTTGGTTCTTGACCAACTCTCGTTGTAACTCCAGTTCCTGACTGGCACCTGGTTCCCGACCAACCCTTTTTTTTCCAAAGTCCAGTTCCCGACTGGTATCCAATTTACTTTTTCTTTCCCCACCGAGTGTAAATTTCTGGGTTCTTTTATATTCAATCCCCTTCTACCTTGAATGTATGAATGTCGTTATCTTTCGTATCTTTAGGTTCAAGTTGATTAAATAGGGGCAACAGTTGCACCTCAAAATTTTCCCTCTTGTTGTCTTACCTTAATTGGCTTATGCTTCATTCCTTAGGTCATAATCATTCATACATTTCATAGATTATAAGACATGGGATCTAGGTATCTTGGTTTTCCTCAAGAGGGGGAGTTAGTTTTCAAAGCAATAAGAGAGGAATAGGATAGACATTAGGCTCTCAATCCTTTGCATGACAATATTAGGGTAGTTCCCTTTCAACCTCAACCTTAGGTCCATCTTTTGTATGATAACATTAGGGTAGAATTCCCTTTCTCATCTCAGCTATATGACCATTTGGCATGACAACATTTAGGGTGGAGATCCCTTATATTTTCCTTTGCCCCTTTGAGTATTTCTCTTCTCTCTCTTAAATCAATTTCAAAATACGTAATAAATACGATGAGTATAGTACATCACGAGCCTTAAGTACATGAGAAACGATGAGTGGGAGTCTCTCCTTACTTCTTCTAGAGTGCTTTGCATACGTCTCGTTTGGGGGAAATCTTGTAAAGTATTCGCTTCTATGTCATGGACTTTAGTACAATACGCATCTCAAACAAAGTCAATTCACTTCTTTAAAACACTTGAGAAATGCAAACCATTTTGTCCTTCGGGATTTTCTTTCAAACATTTTCAGAAAGGGCATGCTACTTTCTTTCTACCGCAAAGAGGCTTTGTCTATAAGTGCTAGAATGTGAACTTATCATCGCTCATAAAAGACACTAAGCAACCCGTAATCCCACGAACTACGAACGCTTTGATTTCTTCATTCTCGTCCGAATAAAGATACGTAGGCACAAGACGACGAAGTCCTGTCGAGTCTCCTTTTGTTTTTTCCCTTTTTCGTTTCCGTTTTCCTTTAGCAAGTATGTCTTTATATGTACACACCCTTTGATTAGAACCACAAGAGTGGATCCCATTGAGAACAACGGATGCGAAGGGTGCCAACACCTTTCTCTCATGTAATCGACTCCCGAACCCGGAATTTGAGGTTTCTTCGATCATGTCCTTTCCCACGTTAGGATAAATAACGTTCGGTGGCGACTCGGTTTTCCGCTGGTTATTTTTCGTGTTGTGACATATACCAGCTGGTCCATCAAATCATATATTCTCGGAAGTGGATACTTGTTCTTGATCGTTACTTTATTTAGTTGTCGGTAATTCACACGCAACCTTATACTACCACCTTTCTTCTTTACTAATAACATCGGAGTTCCCCAAGGTGAAACACTTGGCCTCACAAATTTATTTTCCAGCAAATCCTCTAATTGATTTTTCAACTCTGCTAGTTCTGACGCTGACATGTTGTATATTGTCATAGAAATAGGTCTGGTACCAGGGACAAGATCAATAGAGAACTCCACCTCTCTCTCTCTCTGGAGGCACATTTGAAATATCATCCGGACACACATCTGGAAAATCACACACCATCGGAAATTCTTCAATTGTGGCTTGACTTTTAATAGATAAAGATGGGAACAACACAAGGACCTGAGCTTCCTCTAGCAAAAGCTCATTCAACTGCCTAGCAGATAAGAAACTAGCTTCCTCTTCACCATTAAGAGCAAGGAACCGATAGAGGAAAGCAAATAAGACCAACACCAAAATATCTATCAAAAATCGACAGAGGGCAGTTCAAACAAACTAAAGAAGTAGTCAGCGATCCCTTAGCAGGAGTATCGATAACCATATCTCAATTTATGAAGGATAATACAAGGCCTAACCTTTTTACACAATCAGTAGAAATAAACGAGTGAGTATCACCAATATCAATAATAGCAATCAAAGGAGTACTATTAATGCAGCATATACCTCTAATTAACCTGTCGTCGTTGGAAGTTTGACTCCCCGACAGAGCAAACACCTTCCCTTCGGATTGAGCTTGCTTTGGCTTCTGGAAATTCATACTAATGTGTCCTAGTTCTCCACAGTTGTGGCAAGTCATCACATTATCCTTGCAATCAGCAACTAGATGTCATGTATTCCCACACTAGAAACACTTCTTCACATCACCCTTGCACTCATTGGTGCGATGACCTAGATCACCACACTTAGAACATTTATAAGGAGCAGACGTATCTCCCCAGTTGGCCTCTTACCACCAACAACCTTTTTTTTACCCTTATCAGCTGGAGCACTATAAGGCTTCCCACGATTCAGATGTTATTCCCCTCTCTTCTCGCTCAAACTCTTATAGTGAGTTGACCGAGCCTTACTATCATCCTCGTATTCATCAACTCTGGAAACATTTTGATTTGTTGATACCTGACCTCCTATTTGATTTCAGGACACAAACCATTCTCAAATTGAAACATTTTGAGAATTCAGTAGTTGCCTCACTGTAACGAGGATAGAACTTTGCAAGCTCCACGAACTTGGCAGCATACTATGTAATAGATGAACTCCCTTGTTTCATCTCTAGGAATTCAATCCCCTTCTTCCTATAAATGTCTTCAGGAAAATACTTCCTTAGAAATTCTCTGCTGAACACCGCCCAAGTGATAACTTCACCTACAGTTCCTAACACTTGACAGGTGTTGACCCACCAATCATCAGCCTCCTCAGCCAATATGCGTGTACCAAACGGTACCTTCTGCACTTCTGAACAGTTCATCACACGGAAGATTTTCTCAATTTCCTTGAGCCAAGCCTGCACTCCATCAGGATTATACCTACCCTTAAAAATAGGCAGATTCTTCCTTTGAAACTTCTCCAAATGACATAACTTATTGCTCCCTCCAACATTAGGCTGATTCTACATAGTCTGAGCCACAACCTGCAAAGCAGCAGCAATTTGTCGCTTCCGCGAAAATAAGGTGCCGGCAGAACAGAAGAGTCGCCACCTTTCGTTATTTATCCCTCAGAGCGGGAAAGGAAACAATCGGAAAAACCTGACGAAAAGGTATAAGACAAGGTCATCGCAACCATTGTCTGGGTTCGAGAGTCGGTTACGCAAGGGGAAGGTATTAGCACCCCTCACGTCCGTCGTACTCGACGGGATCCACGCTTATTGTGTTTACTGGACGAGTTGGTTTTATCTATCTACCTATCACGACTGGTCTGAAAAGAAAAGAAAATGACTCGGCAAAGCATCGCGCTTTATGCCTACGTATTCTCATCAGAGAATTAGAAATCAGAGTCAACGTAGTTCGACTTACTACGGGTTACGGGGAAGGTGGCTCGCCAATACATCAGTATTGTGCCTACGTACTCTCAACATGTACGAGAGATCAGAGCTTACGTAGTTCGGGATAATACGGATTACGGGAATTCAGATTCATCTGTTTTATCGAGTAGGGTTAAACAGCAGTTCCAGCAGTTAGGGACAACGCCTGTTTGCGTTGGCGCTGAAGTTTAACGACACTCTTTTCTTCAGAAAAGCTTCCTTTGAATTATGGGCCCACGGGGAAAAAAGGTTTGAAGTTTGTTTTTATGTCATTTACGAAAGAACTGTTTTTTACGGATGTTTGCAATTTCAATCGCACTAAAGACTATGACCTGAGAGTGAATGCGTCACATGTCACCCAAAGGGTGCCATACTAAACATCCAGACTGTTGAAAAGAAACTCTCCAACAATCCTTTCTCAGATAGCTTAAGGCTCGTAACGTACGAAAGGAATCATTCATGGTTACTGTATCTTAATCTGTTTTGAGATGAGAAGAGAACAGGCTCAACTACGGGGAGACTATCAAGTCCTACTGTTGTCATGCCAAGGATTCATCCTATAGTTGAAGTTTGAAACAGGGAACTCCTAGAAGTTATCATGCATAGGTTTCAACCTAAAGTTCTATCATGACTTCCTTATCAAAGGAAGTGAGATTCCTAGGGGATCATGTCAATGATAAACAGAAACAGATAAAGCATCAGCTTAAACAGTAAACAGTAATACGGTAAAATGCATGCAATGCAAGTGAGGGAGGAAACGTGTGTGGGGCAGCAGCCTCCACAAGCTCATCTCAACCTCAAGCCAGATATGAATAACAGCAATCATACGGAGGGAATAACATTCTATCAAGCAAAATAGAATAACAACTGCAATCATACAGAAGGCATAACATGCTATCAAGCTAAATAAACCACATGGACAAGGGAGCTGGGCTCTACCGAATACCCGCAAGCAAAGCCATATAGTAACAATACAAGCAGAGGGAGCAACTCAACCTCTAGTGCAATCATGCTCCTAGATTAAAATCAGTCTAGATATGAACTTATTCTAATGCATCAAGCAAGTCAAACAAGGCACATCAACACAGAAAAGAAAACAGACAAGAAAGCAGATCAACAACTCCCTCTTTCAATTCCAAGCTTCAGCTCTTCTAACAGCAAACCAGTCTTCAGACTTCAACCACCCTTCAAGGCTATCATCCTCCATGACAAGTATCAACTTACTTCTCCAAGGTTTCAATCCATCAAACCCAAGTATCAACTTGCTCTCTCTTCTCCAAGCTTCAGCTCTTCAGTCAATTCCACCTTTAGGCTTCACTCTTAACTACAAGTATCAACTTGATTCCTTCAGGCTCTCCAAGCATCAATGTAGGTATCAACTCATCCTTTATTCCTCAAGCCTCAGCTCTACACTCAATCTCAATTGAATCCTCTTCATAAGTATCAACTTAGTCTTCAAGCTTCAGCTCTCTTTGCTTTACCAGTATCAACTTGGTCTTCTTCTCCTACAAGCTTCAGCTTCTCAGAGTAGTCTTCAATCACATGGAAGTGTCAACTTCATCCTGCAATCTTCAAGCCTCAGCTTTTCACTCAATCTCCATTGAATCTTCAAGTATCAACTTGTTCTTCTTGCTCTTCCAGCTTCAGCTGCAATGGCAATGCTCAAGGAATCATCCTCTTCCACACTCTTCAGTGAAGTCCTCATCTTCAAACTCAAGTCCAACATCTTTCAAGATACTCAAACCAGAAGACAATTGATTTAACAGGATGAGTGGAAATGATAAACAACTTATTGACAACCAAAGGAAGCCTGTAAGGGTTTATCATTATGAGAGACTGGTTCCCTCAAAGTTCTACTTCCCAGATAAAGCCACTCATCCCTCCAAAGGAGGGATGTGAATATCTGAGAAGGACTTTTAGTCATTGGGAGGAATGGAAGTACAAGATACTTTCCATATTTGTGGAAGAAATCATTCTAACTCTAAGGCTCTCCCTATGTCTCCTACCTCCTAAATCTTCATCAGACACCTTCAGGCACAAGTGTAACCCGGTGAACTGACTTTAAACAATGTTGCGGATAGCAAGAGTCGCCACCGACTTTTATTTTATCCATAAGGAAAGGTTATAAAAGAACAGGAAAGACCTTAGAGAATACTTTGGGTCCGGGGGTAGGTTATGAAAAGGGAAGGTATTAGCATCCTTTTCATCCATGGTTATCCATGGGCTCTTAGGTACTTAAGCTCACTTTTGAATTGTTTTGAAATTGTAGTGTGTGAATAGAAAATTTTCAGAATAGTTAATAAATAATCCATGTAAGGATGTGTTAAGAACTTGTTTGAAAACTTGTTGAAAATTTGTTTAAGTGTGAAACAGTTTTGAAGTGAGCAAGCACCTAGGAGTAACCTACCCTAATGTTTAAAGGTCTTTCTTATTCTTTATTCTTTCCTTTAGTAAGACTATCCCTACTATAATGGAGTAGGTAGTCCTTACTTTGGATGTTAAGGGACATGTGAGGGACAATTTGACTTTGAAGGCCATTGTGGGATGTAATAAGCACATATAAGGGACCATCATCATTTTTCGAAAGGGACTCGATTCGTAAAGGCAACCATAAGGGACTTTGATGATTTTTCTATTTGAGGGACTTGCTTTATACACCCCACTTAACCATTATTCGTAGGCAACTTGAGGGATATCCTTAGGAAGTGAGACGGCGATTAAAATCGACTTACGTGTGTGACGTGTTTATCTTAATTATCTTTATTTAAAAGTGATCTAAATTTATTTTAATATTACATACATGTTGTTACACTCCCTAATTACTAACCATAATAATAATTAAATAATTAAACAACTTTACATCCAAGAAACAATTACAAAATAATAAGCAAAATAATTAAATAGCAAAGATAAATAAGCAATAATAAATAATAAAGGGGGTTAATTCTAAGTTTACTCGGCAAGACATCGCATCTTGTGCCTACGTATCCTTACGGGAGTGGAATCAGAGTAATCGTAGTTCCCCTCAATAGGGAGGTTAGAAACTTCTTGACTGTGGTCAAGGTCTCAAGGGGAATAAACGCATCTTAAGGACACGCTTACGTGGAGTGTAGAAACTCCAAATCTCTACGTTGAAATGTTAAGTTGTAATTAGGGTTAAATTAGGGATTCCACGGCGGGAAACCCTAAAATGAGCGCGGCGGCTCTTTGACCTAATGCTAAGGGTAAAATTGTAATTTTGCCTGCGGCGAGGCATTTGTGAAAATTAGGGTTTGTAGTTTGTAGTTTTGAGGATTTGAAATTGAATGTGTGAAGTTTTACGGACTATTGGCGCGGCGGCCAAACAGTTAGACCTAACCTTCGGATGTGTGCAATGTGACAGAAATAATAGTAAACGCGTGAGATAATTGAATCATGCAAACAGAGAGATAATGTCATAATTTAAACCATGCAAGCAGAAATTTAAAGGCAGAATTTAAAGAGCGATTGTTAAGTTCGCGAGGTTACATGAGAGGAGCAGATACAATATGATAATGAAATTTGAATTGAACAATAATAAAATAAAATAAATAACGGTTCTAGTTATTATTTTAAAAAAAAGATTTTAGTTATTATTTTAAATTTATCTAAAAAAAAGTTTTTCTTAAAAATAATAGGTTTTCATATTAATTTGGAAAAGATGTTAATGTTATTTATTTTAAAAAACAGATTTTTATATTATAACAAATTTTAATAAATTAATGATAACAATAATAATAATAATGATAATAATGATAATAATAATAAATAATGATAATAATAATAATAATAATAATAATAATAATAATAATAATAATAATAATAATAATAATAATAATAATAATAATAATAAAGCAATAATGAATTTTAAATGTGCCAAATAACCCAACAATGTTGCTAACGCAGAAATGCGCTCATCGCAACCAGATCTAAATCGGACGAAACAAAATTTATCGCAAAGAAAAAGAAATTAAGCAGAAAATAGTATTATTGCTCACACAAAAATGCGATCATCGCAACCAGATCGAACTAACACAAATGTCACGCGTCATGCACACAAATGTGCAAACATCATATCGACATAATTCGATCAAAAATCTTATATATATAAACTCTAACAATTTAAAAATTATATATATATATATATAAACGTAACAGTAATAGATAAAGAAAAAGAAATAACGGTAATAGATGAAGAAAAAGAAATAACGGTAAAAGATGAAGAAAAAGAAACAACAGTAATAGATGAAGGAAAAGAAATAACGGTAAACGATGAAGAAAAAGAAACAATAGTAATAGATGAAGAAGAAAACTAAATAACGGCAAACGGCACTCACTCCTCTTAGGTTTTTTTCATTCTCCTCTTTTCCAACAAGGCAACACATGTATATATAGGGAACAAATTAGGGTTAACACCAAATTGTCAATAATGTCCCTAAAGCCCATTTTAAAGCCCAAACTAAATAATTAGTTAAGAAAAAAATAAAATTTAAATAATTTAAAATAATTAAAATAAACTTAAAATAAAAACTAATCCTATTGATTCCTAAAATAAAAAATATTATAAAAAGAACAAAATTTTTTTCAATATTTTTTATTTTATGATTTTTTTGGATATTTTTATGAATAATTTAGAAAAAAGTGAAAAAAAATAATATTTTAAAAAATGATTTAATTAAAATACGAAAATAATAATTAAATAATAATAAAAAACTATTTTTGTTATTTTTTTAATGAAAGATAGAAAAATTTAGAGTAAAAATAATAAAAAACAAAAAAAAGTGACAAAGGTGAGATTCGAACTCTCAACCTCTCACACTCATAACTCCTTACACATGTCCTCCTGCCAATTGTGCCATTTTTACTTTTTAGAAAAAAAAATGCATGCCATATGATATTTACCTGCAAAAAGTCAAACGACTACACAAATTTGTTAGTAATTGATTAAATGCAATGAAATGCGACGACAAATCTTAGGGCAAAATTTGGGGTATTACAGTTATTATGATAATATTTCTCACCCAACCTCTCTTTGATGTTGGCAAAAAAAAAATCATGAAGTTTGACTTTGGTTTGACCACAGTTGACCTCAGTTTGACCTTTTAACTGCATTGACTGCTTTTGACTTATCTGATCATCTGACTGAGCAAACTTTTGAGAAAAGTCTTGAAACTTGACATGGGGGTTCTTATACACATATAAGATGTTATGAAGCTCACTTGAAGTCTTGGAAGTCCATTTAGCCTGATTAAAGTCAAAACCCTAGTTTTGGATGCACTGCTTAGGAGGTGCATTGTCTGAGGGAATTGTCAACTCTTCTGACCAATTGTGAATTTTGTGAACCTTGTGAACCTTCTTGGAACACAAAGTCTTGTATTGTGAGGGCAAATTTTGGGGTGCAACAGCTGCCCCTGTTCAATTTTCTGAAACCTGAGGGGTTAGATTGGTATATTTGCCAGTCGTAACCTGGAAGGTTGAAGGGGATTGAACACAAAAGCCCAAAAATTTGCACTCACCAGTGCATGGAGTGATATTGATGGTTGGTTGAACATGATTGAGTGGGCTTAAAGATGCCACTAGGGGAAAGTTCTTCAGTAGTATAATGAGAACTGTCAGGAGTCTGGAGTAACAGCATGTCTTCATGAGGATAGAGCAATCAATAATGATAACCCTAAAGCAGTCTTGAAGTGATAAATCTGACCTCAGGAGGATAGAGCAATCAATAGCTCTAAAGCAGTCTTGAAGTAATAATGGCTTCAGGAGGATAGAGCAATCAATAGCTCTAAAGCAGTCTTGAAGTAATAGAATGGCTTCAGTAGGATAGAGCAATCAACAGCTCTAAAGCAGTCTTGAAATAATAATGTGATATGTCTTCAGGAGGATAGAGCAATCAATAGCTCTAAAGCAGTCTTGAAGTAATGATTTCAGGAGGATAGAGCAATGGATAGCTCTAAAGCAGTCTTGAAATAATAATGTAATTTCAGGAGGATAGAGCAATGGATAACTCTAAAGCAGTCTTGAAATAATTAGATGGCTTCAGGAGGATAGAGCAATGAATAGCTCTAAAGCAGTCTTGAAGTAGTAATATGACCTCATGAGGATAGAGCAATGAATAGCTCTAAAGCAGTCTTGAAGTAATAGGATGATTTCAGGAGGATAGAGCAATCAGTAGCTCTAAAGCAGTCTTGAAATAATAATGTGATATGTCTTCAGGAGGATAGAGCAATCAATAGCTCTAAAGCAGTCTTGAAGTAATGATTTCAGGAGGATAGAGCAATGGATAGCTCTAAAGCAGTCTTGAAATAATTAGATGGCTTCAGGAGGATAGAGCAATGAATAGCTCTAAAGCAGTCTTGAAGTAGTAATATGACCTCATGAGGATAGAGCAATGAATAGCTCTAAAGCAGTCTTGAAGTAATAGGATGATTTCAGGAAGATAGAGCAATCAGTAGCTCTAAAGCAGTCTTGAAGTCATGAGAGGCTATCAGGAGGATAAAATAACCCTGAGGTTACAATAAAGCAGTCCCAAAGTAATAAGAAGCTCATCAGGAGGATAAAGTAACCCTGAGGTTACAATAAAGCAGTCCCAAAGATCATAAGCTTGTTTGTTGGATAATTAACCTGAAAACAAGGTAGCATTCTGTATAACAACATTAGTTTATGCTTTATGTATGCATGTATGACATGATGCACTTAGGTAATGTACTATAGATATATATGTTATGGTATGATGTAAATGATGAATGTATGATATGACACTGCTGGAAGTGTCTGGATATCCTTGTATAACAACTGCTGGCCAAGGAAAATAAATCCCGATTCGTTGTTGAAGAATATATAACCCTCCGTCTGCTGGGAATAACAAGGTATAGATAACCTCCCGTTGTTGGGGATAACAAGGTATAGATAACCTCCCGTTGTTGGGGATAGTAGGGTATAGATAACCTTCGTTTTCGTTTGATAGTAGGATAAGTATAACATCCCGTCTTCGTTCATCGTGCCCTTATTGGAAAGTAATTTCCCGTATATCCGTATGAGGATAAAAGAGATGGATATAAATTCCAGGGGAGATTAGACTTTGTGAAAATGGATTAGTCCTACTGATGGTTTGTAACTGTCTTGTAAAGATGAACCGGCGAAGCTTCGTTGAAATCTTTCCCTCGTTCGTCCTTAGTAAATACTATTACTGCATTTTCATGCATTTCTGGTAAACATCAATCATATTCAAAGGCATACATACATTCAAACACAACCAATGGACGTTTCGCTTATGTAAATAGGGTAAAAGTAAATCTGGATTCAAAAGATGGAATTTATTTATATCAAAAGTGACCCATACACGGGTAAGTTTGTACAAGGAGACATAAACCCTAGTAAGAGAATTTTGTCATGAAGTTTTACAAAAAGAATCAGCTATGTGGGAAATAATCCTATTGAGTTTCAATTCTACTATTGCCACTCAAGTATCTCATCTTCTTGCTGTTGAGACGGAAACGATTGGATTGAGCTTTATCTGTTTGAGCTTGAGTAAGTAGTACAACTGGTTGCAGTTTCATGAGTGATCCAAAAGAGACATAGTCATACGCTTTAATCCCTAACTTTTGCCTGGATTGCCCTTTCAGGTTTTCAATCCACCGGGATACCCTTTTTTGCCCAAGCCGCCTTTTCAGGTTTTCGACTTGCCGGGTGTACATCTTTTTATATATATATCCCTAATTTTTGCCCAAACCCTTTTGGTTTGCCGGGATGCCCTTATTTTTGCCTAGGCCTGTCAACCTAGCGGGTCTCTTTTTATGCGTAGTATTTTTTAACTATGTCTGCGTTTACAGGTTGTGGGAAGTCTTCACCATCCATTGTAGTCAGTATCATGGCACCTCCTGAGAACACTGTCTTGACTACAAATGGTCCCTCATATGTTGGAGTCCACTTGCCCCTAGGATCACCCTGTGGTAATATGATACGCTTGATTACCAAGTCACCAGCCTGATATACCTTTGGCTTAACCTTCTTGTTAAAAGCTTTGATCATCCGTTTCTGGTACATCTGGCCATGACAAACTGCTGCTAACCTTTTCTCATCAATCAAATTTATCTGGTCAAGTCGAGTCTGAATCCACTCATCTTCATCCAAGCCTGCATCCTTCATAATTCTCAAGGAGGGGATCTGAACTTCAATAGGCAGAACTGCTTCCATACCATAGACTAAGGAGAATGGGGTTGCCCCTGTTGAAGTACGTATTGTAGTATGATAACCATGCAGAGCAAATGGTAACATCTCGTGCCAATCCTTGTAAGTAACAGTCATCTTCTGTACAATCTTCTTAATGTTCTTATTAGCAGCTTCAACTGCCCCATTCATCTTTGGACGATACGGAGAAGAGTTGTGATGCTTAATCTTGAACTGCGTACAGAGATCAGTAATCATAGTGTTGTTCAGATTAGAGCCATTGTCAGTGATAATCCTTTCAGGGATACCATACCTACATATGAGATTATTCTTAATGAACCGAGCCACAACATTCTTAGTCACAGATGCAAATGAAGCTGCCTCTACCCACTTCGTGAAGTAATCAATAGCAACCAGGATGAAACGATGCCCATTAGAAG
Organism: Lathyrus sativus; assembly: GCA_963859935.3. Taxonomy (NCBI): domain Eukaryota; kingdom Viridiplantae; phylum Streptophyta; class Magnoliopsida; order Fabales; family Fabaceae; genus Lathyrus; species Lathyrus sativus. The sequence continues at coordinate 153,227 of CAWUDS030000390.1, read as the reverse complement.
CAGTAGGCTTGATCTCACCAATCATATCAATGCCCCACATGGCAAAGGGCCAAGGAGCAGTCAACACATTCAATGGAGATGGAGGTACATGTACTTTATCAGCATAGATTTGACATTTGTGACATGTTCTGGAGTGTTGATAGCAATCAGCTTCCATGGTAGACCAATAGTAACCTGCTCTCAAAATCTTCTTTGCCATGGTATGACCACTAGAATGAGTGCCAAAGGTCCCATCATGCATCTCTTCCATAATTTCTGTAGCTTCCTTCTTATCCACACAACGAAGCATAGTTGAATCATGATTACGCTTATACAGAACGCCATTACTCAGAAAGAACTTAGCAGAAAACCTTCTCAGGAACTTCCTATCTTTGACAGATGCCCCTTCAGGGAACTCCTGAGCTTCAAGATAGTTTTTCACTTCATAGAACCAAGGCTTCTCCTCTGCCCCTTCAGTGTCAATCTCATTGCAGTATGCAGGCTTCTCAACTCTATCAATGGTAATCTTGGGAGCTTCATCATCCCAGCTGATCTCAAACATAGATGCCATGGTGGCCAATGCATCTGCCAACTGATTCTCTCTTCGTGGAATATGTCCAAAAGTAATCTCTTTGAAATGTGGGATCAAAGACAACACATGTTCTCTGTAAGGAATGAGATTATCATGCTTTGTATCCCAATCTCCTTTAATCTGACTTACTACCAGAGCTGAATCTCCATACACCTCAAGGAACTGAATCTTCATATCAATAGCAACTTGCATACCCATGATACATGCCTCGTACTCAGCCATGTTATTGGTACAATAGAAACAAAGTTTGGCAGTAATCGGGGTATGACAACCTTCAGGGGAACTAATCACAACACCAACACCATTACCATGTGCATTGGAGGCACCATCAAAAACCATAGTCCATCGAGATCCTTGTTCAGGTCTGTCATATTGTCCAGGTTCTTTGGTAACAGACATAATGTCTTCATCAGGGAACTCAAAATTCATTGACTGGTAATCATCTACTGCTTGATGAGCCAAATGATCAGCAACAACACTCCCCTTAATGGCCTTCTGAGTAGTATACTGTATATCATATTCCGTCAAGATCATTTGCCATCTTGCAATTCTTCCGGAGAGAGCAGGTTTCTCAAATATGTACTTGATTGGATCCATCTTCGAAATCAACAAGGTAGTATGGGTCAACATATACTGTCTTGGTCGGCGAGCAGCCCATGCCAAAGCGCAGCAAGTTTTCTCGAGCAGTGAGTATCTTGTTTCACAGTCGGTAAACTTTTTGCTAAGGTAGTATATTGCCTTCTCTTTTCGACCAGACTCGTTATGTTGCCCCAATACACACCCCATTGAGTTGTCTAATACTGTTAAATACATAATCAAGGGTCTCCATCAACTGGTGGCATTAAAATTGGAGGTTCTAGCAAATATCTCTTGATTTCATCAAAGGCAGTCTGGCACTCATCATTCCATTCCATCACCTGATCTTTCTTCAACAACTTGAAGATTGGCTCACAGATGGTAGTTAATTGGGAAATAAATCTTGCAATGTAGTTCAATCGTCCCAAGAAACCTCTAACCTCCTTCTCAGTACGGGGAGCTGGCATCTCTCGTATAGCTTTCACTTTTGCAGGATCCACTTCAATACCTTTTCCACTGACAATGAAACCCAGGAGCTTTCCAGATCTAACTCCAAAAGTACACTTGTTTGGATTTAATCTCAACCTGTATTTCTTCAACCTCTCAAACAACTTGTGCAGATGATCAAGATGTTGTTCTTCATTCTGAGACCTGGCTATCATATCATCCACATATACCTCTATCTCATGATGAATCATATCATGAAACAAAGCCACCATAGCACGCTGATATGTTGCCCTTGCATTCTTCAAACCAAATGGCATTACCTTATAGCAAAAGGTGCCCCACTGTGTCACAAATGTAGTCTTCTCCATATCTTCAGGTGCCATCTTGATTTGATTGTAACCAGAGAAACCATCCATAAAGGAGAATACCTTATGCTGAGCAGTGTTGTCTACCAGAATATCAATATGAGGAAGTGGAAAGTCATCTTTAGGGCTAGCCTTGTTCAGATCTCTATAGTCTACACACATACGTACCTTACCATCTTTCTTAGGAACTGGTACCACATTTGCAACCCATTGAGGATAAGAAGTTACGACCAAGAATCCTGCATTGAACTGTTTCATTACCTCTGCTTTGATCTTTTCTGACATTTCAGGACGCATACGACGAACCTTCTGCTTCTTTGGACGACAATCTTCTTTCACTGGCAAACGGTGAACCACAATGTCTGTATCCAACCCTGGCATATCTTCATAAGACCAAGCAAAGATCTCCACATAGTCACGTAGCATCTGAATCAACCTGCTCTTGACACTGTCCTCTAAATCAGCCCCTATCTGGACCTCTTTTCTGTTTTCTTCAGTTCCCAGATTCACAACTTCGACTGGCTCTTCATGTGGCTGTATAGCTTTCTCTTCTTGTTGTAACAACCTAGCAAGCCCTACAGGTATTTCACAATCGTCCTCGTTTCCGTCTTCAGTTTGATAGATCGGATTCTCGAAATTGTAATTGGCAATAGTAGAACTGTTATCAACTGGATCCAGAATGGATGAGGATCTGCATTTTAGTGACGTGGGTGTGTGTAAGAACACATAGCTGATAAAGCAAAAATAAAAGAAAAAGAAAGACAAGGAACACAATATTTACGAAAACGAAACGTCCACTGATTTTATTGAATGAAGTATGCAAATGAAATGACAACCCGTAACAAGCACACCATTGTGTCCCGGGTAAGGCACATGGCTTGAAAGTACAAATTTAAAAACATAACACAGTAATAGTATTTACTCCCGACTAAAGGAGATAGGGATAACATCTTCAGCTTTCCAATTATTGAGTCCAGCACCCACAGTAGGAAAAATCCATGCCTCCAAGTTGTAGTCTTCATCTTGATCTCCCACAGCATAGATAACCCCTTGATTGGTGATACGAACAGCACGAGCACGACGAACAGCCTTCTGGGACTCTGCAGTGAAACCCAAACCAAACTTGTCAGACTTGTATGGAATATCAGGAAGCTGACCCCAAATAGTACAACCACCTTCTTCCACCACAGCTTTTGCATCATCGAGGGAGGCCATTGCCATTGTTGGAGGGTTTCTGATGACCACAGGAACCTTCTTCACAGCAGGAGGAGTCACACAATCCTTAACAGCCCAGGGAACCACTTCAAATGACTGACATGGAGTTTCAATGTATTCACCTTCTACTTCCAGATACTTGAAAGTGTTTACATGGCTGACAAAGTATTCTTCCTCTCCAAAGACAGTAACAACTTTTCCATTCACCGGGTATCTCAACTTTTGATGTAATGTGGAGGTCACAGCACCTGCCCCATGGATCCAGGGACGACCAAGCAGACATGAGTACGAAGGACGAATATCCATCACATAGAATGTAGCAGTAAACACCTGAGAGCCAACCTTGATTGGAAGATCAATTTCCCCATGCACTACTCTTCTAGAACCATCAAAAGCCTTTACCACAATATTACTGGGCTTCACTACTGTATCTTCAGGACTCAGCTTGTTCAGGACTTCCTTAGGCAACACATTCAGAGAGGAACCATTGTCTATCAGCACATGAGACAGGGTAGTGCCCCTGCATTCGATTGAAATATGCAGGGCCCTGTTATGATCCCTCTTGGCAGGGGTCAAGTCAGCATCAGAAAATCCTAACCCGTTGTCATAGGTCAGGTGCGCAACACAATTCTCAAACTGGTCCACAGAAATTGCACTGGGTACATGAGCCATCTTTAGAAACTTGATCAATGACTTGGCATGAGCCTCAGAACATAATAACAGGGAGAGCATAGAAATCTTTGAGGGAGTATGCCCCAGCTGATCAACAATATCATAATCACTCTTGCGAATGATTTTCAATACTTCTTCCATCTGCTTAGAGAGGTCATCAGCAGCTGGCACATCAGTAGATACAGGCTCAATAACAGGACCCTTGCCCCGAGCATCAGTGGTGGAAGTAACAGCAGGAGTAACTGCACTCTTAGAAGCAACTGGAGGAGAGAAGACTCTTCCACTACGAGTGATCTTGCTAGATCCAGCAATATTATCAATGTCAACAGGCATATCAGGTAAAGGCTCCTGCTTGACATCATGGACGTAAACATCAGACCCATAGTGCCAAGGCACAGCTTTGTCAGATGTATAAGGAATAGGACCAGGAGTGGTAATGATCAGAGGAGCTACTCTGGCTTCAGCAACAACTTTCACAGGACCTTCAGCAGTAATCTTGATTGGGCCCTGATGAGTGATTTTAATGGGACCCTTTGAAGTGATTCTTAGTGGTACTTTGTCAACCATGTCAACCTCTTCAATCTTCTTACCCTGAGTCAGATGATCCACCATACTTTCTACAGATGCTGGTCTTCTTTCAAACACTATAGTATATTTATCCATGAGACGTTGAATCCCATCTCTCAAAATGAAGCAACTATCCGGCTTATAGGTACAATATAGACAATCTTCATGACAACCTGGAAAGATCCCAGCTTGTACTAACCTCTTTTTGATAACAGACAATGGTGTGCTCAACTCCATGACTGAATTGACATGCAGATCTTCATCAATATCTTCATCAATGGCGTTGACAGTCTTCTCGTGATTTGGCACTGGAGCTGTGATCACATTTGGAGTACCTGGTGGATCAAACTCAATTTCTCCAGCATCAATCATATCCTGAATTTTGTTCTTCAAGACCCAGCAGTTATTAGTATCATGTCCTGGACAGTTTGAATGATATGCACATCGTGCATTGGGATTGTACTTGGGAGAGGTAACATTGGGATTCTGAGGAGCCTCCCTCAGGGTAATAAGTTCAGCTTTCAACAAGTGTTGCAATGCCTGAGCCATTGACATGTTGATCTTCGTGAACTGTCTTCTAGCCCTCTGTTGGTTGCCTTGAGGCTGCTCTGTTGTTGCAGGAGTTGGATTTGAAATATGAACTGCACTAACATACTGATGCCTTCTGTTACGATCAGGCTGACCATACACAGCATTAGATTCTCTCTTCCCAGTGGGAGGCTTCCTTGCAGCACCTGATGAAGAAGTGCCCACTTGGATCTTACCACTCTTGATACCATTCTCTACTCGCTCTCCTGTCATGATCAACTCAGTGAAGCCAGATGATGAGCTTCCAATGAGATGACTGTAAAACGGACCATTCAGCGTACACATGAACATATCAACCAACTCCCTATCAGTCAAAGGAGGTTGAACTCTTCCAGCTAAGTCTCTCCACTTCTGAGCATACTCCTTAAAGCTTTCTTTGGCACCCATAGACATGCTTTGAAGCTGCATGCGAGTGGGGGCTAAGTCAGCATTGTATTGATACTGCTTGTAGAAAGCTTCAGCAAGGTCATTCCAATCTCTGATGTTGACACTCTCCAACTGGTAATACCACTCTAGCTGAGCTCCAGATAAACTCTCTTGAAAGAAATGGATCCATAACTTTTTATCAGCAGTGTGGGGTTGAATTCTTCTGACATAAGACCTCAGATGCAATTTGGGACAAGAGACCCCATCATAGACAACAAATGTAGGAACTTTGAACCCAATGGGTATGACCACCCCAGATATCAAGCTCAAATCCTCAAAATCCAGCCCAGATGATTTCTGTAATTCCATAGCATCCATTCTATCCACCAGCATCTTGAATTTGTCTTCGTTAGGCTCATGGTAGTAGTTAGCCTCAGAATCAGAGTCCCCCATAGTGTTGTGGAGACTGCCTCTCTCCTGCTCAGATTCTTCAGATTCATAGTCTTCAACCTGTTCCTTGGTCTTGGCAGGACCTTTGAACCTTCTTCCCATGTTGAGCAGCCCAGCAGACCTTCTAGCCTTCTTAGTCTTCTTGGCCAGCAGTGTCTTCAATTCATCCTGCCCCTTGGATAGGTTCAGGATCAGCTCTTGGAACTGTGCATTCTGTGCCTGGAGATCCTTAACTGATTGTTCAAGAGCCATTGCTGAAATAAACAGCGAGAAGATGAGAAACCTGTGCACAATTATAAACCTGTGATGCAATGATATGGGAATGCATATGCAATGTTTTCAAGGACCGCAGGATTTAAATTTGCTTAAACAAACAAGAAAGTAACTTTTTATTAGTAATAACTTGTTTTGCCTTTTAGGCTTACAAAAAATGAAAACGAAATAAGTACAAAAGATGGGGTTTTAAGTCTCCCATGGACGTTTCCTCTTTGTGTTGAGGTATGAGTTGAGGTTTCGTTCCTCATGAAGTAGCTTTGTTAGCCCTAGGATCCTTGCTTGGCTTGCTTTGTAATGAGCCTCGAAAGTATCCCTTTGCTCTTTCAGTTGGATCCATGATCTCTGCAAGTCTTCCATATCAGTAGGCATGTCTGGGTGAAGGATGGTATAAGATGTGTCTCCTTCAGCAACAGGTTCCATGGTAACTGGTAGGATGGCAGGATATGGCATCATGAGTGTCTGAGCACGAAATCGTACCCATCTGAGATAAGCCTCCATAGGAATGGTGTACTTAGGCTCCAGTGTCTTGCTGTCAATCCTGTTTACCTTTCCCCAAGCTCGTATGAATCTCTGACGGTAACCCTGAAGATCGTTGTCGTAGTCAAACACAATGCCCTGAATCAACATGTCATGTGGACCATCGCTCCGGGCGTAACCAAACTGTCGTAAAGCTAGAGATGGGTTGTAGGTGATGCCTCCTCTTATGCCTAGAAGTGGCACATTAGGAAACTCCCCACAACGGTCAATGATGGTGACATTCTCCATAGATCTGGAGCACCAATGGATGTCTGAGTGAGAAAGTAACATGATCTTCTTGGACCATCTGAACCCTTGCTCATTCTTCATTACTGAGCGAGGAAGGTGAGAAATAAACCACCTAGAAAGTAAAGGTATGCAGCACATCAAAGTTCCTCTTGCCCTTGTAGTACGGGTGTGAAGAGAATGTAGGATGTCTCCAAGTAAGGTAGGCACTGGATTGTGACTCAGGAATATGTTGATGGCATGAACGTCTATGAACTGATCAGGATTGGGGAACAACACTAAGCCATAAATCAATAAGGCTAAGATCTCCTCAAAAGCATCGTAGCTCATAGCCTTCAAGAACATTTGAGCTTTATCCACTAATACCTTGGCAAGAATACCTTTAACTCCACTTCTCGTCTCTAGAACAATGTCAGACTTCTTCAGATGTAGAGCTGCAGCAATAACTTCTGGTTTAAGCTCCTTCTCTAAGCCTGTGAATGGCTTCTGATCAAGAACAGGTATACCCAGAAGTTTAGAGAACTCCTCCATGGTTGGAACCAGCTGATAATCAGGAAATGTAAAGCAATGGTGCTTAGGGTCAAAGAACTGAAACAGCACACTCATCATGTCTTCACTGAACCCTGAAATAACTAGATCCAATAAGTGACCATGTCTCTTGTTGAACTGGGAATGATCAGGCACTAGGGAAACCAACTCCTTGAGCTTAGCAGGTATCCTACAAAGTTGATCCTGATGGTGTTTCTACGAGCAGAAGCCATGACCTGCAACAAAGAACAAAGATAAATCCTTTGGTCCTTGAAATGGTTAGGGAAAATGATATGCTTATGATGCATGATGATGTCATGATGTCATGCTCAATCACAAACATGTGGCACACACAAACAAGTCACACCATAGCCCTAGGTTTAAAGGCTTGCATGAGGTTCAAAGGCAAGTACCCTCCCCTGAAGTTAGATGGTTCATCCTGTCCTACAAAAGTAACCAGGTTCTAAGGGATCTCAATATCATTGATCCTTCACAAGGGTGGTTGTTCAGAAGGCAACTTACTTGCCAACCAAAACCCTCCAAGTTTAAGATCTCAATGAGCGTAGTATCGAGTGTCAACCAACTTCAGTCTGCACCAAATCCGGTTACCTCACTACTTTCTAAAGGCCAAGATGAGTTAACTAGGGTTCTAAAAGTCAGTTAGTGCATTGACAACATATGGCAGCCTCAATATTATCCTCAACTTGACTTAAGGAATATAAGCACCAACCAAGAAGTCGCACTAACTATGGCCACCAGATCAACCGTATCGATATACGTCGTACAGTTTCCTTGGTCTATTGCCATTTACCTAAGGTACACTAGATCCGGGTTAGGACCTTTCACACATAAGAGCACCCCAACAATATAATAATAAAGCAAACAAGTCAAACAATTTAAAGTGATCTTAATTCCTAAGGGTACCCCTCTTAAATAGCGTCCCCAGCAGAGTCGCCAGTTCTGTAACCCGGTGAACTGACTTTAAACAATGTTGCAGATAGCAAGAGCCGCCACCGACTTTTATTTTATCCATAAGGAAAGGTTATAAAAGAACAGGAAAGACCTTAGAGAATACTTTGGGTCCGGGGGGTAGGTTATGAAAAGGGAAGGTATTAGCATCCTTTTCATCCATGGTTATCCATGGGCTCTTAGGTACTTAAGCTCACTTTTGAATTGTTTTGAAATTGTAGTGTGTGAATAGAAAATTTTCAGAATAGTTAATAAATAATCCATGTAAGGATGTGTTAAGAACTTGTTTGAAAACTTGTTGAAAATTTGTTTAAGTGTGAAACAGTTTTGAAGTGAGCAAGCACCTAGGAGTAACCTACCCTAATGTTTAAAGGTCTTTCTTATTCTTTATTCTTTCCTTTAGTAAGACTATCCCTACTATAATGGAGTAGGTAGTCCTTACTTTGGATGTTAAGGGACATGTGAGGGACAATTTGACTTTGAGGGCCATTGTGGGATGTAATAAGCACATATAAGGGACCATCATCATTTTTCGAAAGGGACTCGATTCGTAAAGGCAACCATAAGGGACTTTGATGATTTTTCTATTTGAGGGACTTGCTTTATACACCCCACTTAACCATTATTCGTAGGCAACTTGAGGGATATCCTTAGGAAGTGAGACGGCGATTAAAATCGACTTACGTGTGTGACGTGTTTATCTTAATTATCTTTATTTAAAAGTGATCTAAATTTATTTTAATATTACATACATGTTGTTACACTCCCTAATTACTAACCATAATAATAATTAAATAATTAAACAACTTTACATCCAAGAAACAATTACAAAATAATAAGCAAAATAATTAAATAGCAAAGATAAATAAGCAATAATAAATAATAAAGGGGGTTAATTCTAAGTTTACTCGGCAAGACATCGCATCTTGTGCCTACGTATCCTTACGGGAGTGGAATCAGAGTAATCGTAGTTCCCCTCAATAGGGAGGTTAGAAACTTCTTGACTGTGGTCAAGGTCTCAAGGGGAATAAACGCATCTTAAGGACACGCTTACGTGGAGTGTAGAAACTCCAAATCTCTACGTTGAAATGTTAAGTTGTAATTAGGGTTAAATTAGGGATTCCACGGCGGGAAACCCTAAAATGAGCGCGGCGGCTCTTTGACCTAATGCTAAGGGTAAAATTGTAATTTTGCCTGCGGCGAGGCATTTGTGAAAATTAGGGTTTGTAGTTTGTAGTTTTGAGGATTTTAAATTGAATGTGTGAAGTTTTACGGACTATTGGCGCGGCGGCCAAACAGTTAGACCTAACCTTCGGATGTGTGCAACGTGACAGAAATAATAGTAAACGCGTGAGATAATTGAATCATGCAAACAGAGAGATAATGTCATAATTTAAACCATGCAAGCAGAAATTTAAAGGCAGAATTTAAAGAGCGATTGTTAAGTTCGCGAGGTTACATGAGAGGAGCAGATACAATATGATAATGAAATTTGAATTGAACAATAATAAAATAAAATAAATAACGGTTCTAGTTATTATTTTAAAAAAAAGATTTTAGTTATTATTTTAAATTTATCTAAAAAAAAGTTTTTCTTAAAAATAATAGGTTTTCATATTAATTTGGAAAAGATGTTAATGTTATTTATTTTAAAAAACAGATTTTTATATTATAACAAATTTTAATAAATTAATGATAACAATAATAATAATAATGATAATAATGATAATAATAATAAATAATGATAATAATAATAATAATAATAATAATAATAATAATAATAATAATAATAATAATAATAATAATAAAGCAATAATGAATTTTAAATGTGCCAAATAACCCAACAATGTTGCTAACGCAGAAATGCGCTCATCGCAACCAGATCTAAATCGGACGAAACAAAATTTATCGCAAAGAAAAAGAAATTAAGCAGAAAATAGTATTATTGCTCACACAAAAATGCGATCATCGCAACCAGATCGAACTAACACAAATGTCACGCGTCATGCACACAAATGTGCAAACATCGTATCGACATAATTCGATCAAAAATCTTATATATATAAACTCTAACAATTTAAAAATTATATATATATAAACGTAACAGTAATAGATAAAGAAAAAGAAATAACGGTAATAGATGAAGAAAAAGAAATAACGGTAAAAGATGAAGAAAAAGAAACAACAGTAATAGATGAAGGAAAAGAAATAACGGTAAACGATGAAGAAAAAGAAACAATAGTAATGGATGAAGAAGAAAACTAAATAACGGCAAACGGCACTCACTCCTCTTAGGTTTTTTTCATTCTCCTCTTTTCCAACAAGGCAACACATGTATATATAGTGAACAAATTAGGGTTAACACCAAATTGTCAATAATGTCCCTAAAGCCCATTTTAAAGCCCAAACTAAATAATTAGTTAAGAAAAAAATAAAATTTAAATAATTTAAAATAATTAAAATAAACTTAAAATAAAAACTAATCCTATTGATTCCTAAAATAAAAAATATTATAAAAAGAACAAAATTTTTTTCAATATTTTTTATTTTATGATTTTTTTGGATATTTTTATGAATAATTTAGAAAAAAGTGAAAAAAAATAATATTTTAAAAATGATTTAATTAAAATACGAAAATAATAATTAAATAATAATAAAAAACTATTTTTGTTATTTTTTTAATGAAAGATAGAAAAATTTAGAGTAAAAATAATAAAAAACAAAAAAAAGTGACAAAGGTGAGATTCGAACTCTCAACCTCTCACACTCATAACTCCTTACACATGTCCTCCTGCCAATTGTGCCATTTTTACTTTTTAGAAAAAGAAATGCATGCCATATGATATTTACCTGCAAAAAGTCAAACGACTACACAAATTTGTTAGTAATTGATTAAATGCAATGAAATGCGACGACAAATCTTAGGGCAAAATTTGGGGTATTACAGTTATTATGATAATATTTCTCACCCAACCTCTCTTTGATGTTGGCAAAAAAAAAATCATGAAGTTTGACTTTGGTTTGACCACAGTTGACCTCAGTTTGACCTTTTAACTGCATTGACTGCTTTTGACTTATCTGATCATCTGACTGAGCAAACTTTTGAGAAAAGTCTTGAAACTTGACATGGGGGTTCTTATACACATATAAGATGTTATGAAGCTCACTTGAAGTCTTGGAAGTCCATTTAGCCTGATTAAAGTCAAAACCCTAGTTTTGGATGCACTGCTTAGGAGGTGCATTGTCTGAGGGAATTGTCAACTCTTCTGACCAATTGTGAATTTTGTGAACCTTGTGAACCTTCTTGGAACACAAAGTCTTGTATTGTGAGGGCAAATTTTGGGGTGCAACAACAAGCAATTCCAAACTCCAAGCAACTTCAAGCAACTTCAAGCATCCTCACCTTGTCTTCAACTTGTCTTCAATCTCAACCAAAGGCATACAAAGCAAAACCCTAATCTAAGGGGACTAAAGAAGTTAAACTAGTTGAATTAGTAAGTTAGGATCACCTAAAACCTAGTACTAAAGTTAGTCCTAACTAAAATACTACAACCCATTGTAAAATCCTAAAAAAATAACTATGGGAACCTAGGTCAATCATGACACTACCATATTAATTCCAGAGATCAAATCATCAAATAAGACCTAGAAATAAATTCTACATTATGAGGTACTAAACCTAAACCCTAAAAGGAAGCACCTAAATCTCAATCTAGAAAGCACACCTATTTTCATCACAAAAATGTGAGAAAAATGCTATGGGAGCATACATGTCTAGCCTAATCACACAAAAATTTAGGATCAAAAACATCACCACATGATCACACAAAATTCCACAAAATTAGGTATCAAACATAACCATTTTAATATCAATTAAAATGTAAAATTCCCATAAAATCAGAAAATACATGAAATGAAAATATTTTTTCTCTAAAAAAATACTAGACTCAATCATGAGTATAATGCAAAAAGAATGGGGTAAATTGGATCATTTTTCAATTTTATATGATTTTATCAAGAACCATGTATAAAATAAAAAAACAAAGAAAATCAATGGAAATTAATAGGCGTGTGTGGCAAATAGCAAGAAAAATCAATTCAAATTCAGACTGGGCTGAAAAGGGGGGTGTCAGTATCAAATGTAATCCAAGCCCAACGCTTCAGTCTTCAATTCACAAAATCAGAAATGTCACACACCAAGGTTCGAACTTGCTCACCCATGGTCTATGCAGCGAAGCTTCTCAGGTCAATAAACAAAATGATGCGCTTAAGGCTGGGGACGCGTGGCTCAACGTGAGCCCTGGGATCCACAGACCAAGTCAAATTCTCCACGCGAACAAACGGTGAGGATTGTATCTTCCTCGTTCAAACCTGCAACTCGCGCGTGCAGGCCCAAATCGCCGGTGGCTTTTCCGGCCACCCCTGTGCAACCCTAGATCCTTCTATACCCAACCATTGGTCACAATGTCTTAATGAAAATTGATCAAAATTTTCTCAGGAATCTAACCATGCCATTAGTTTATACTGAAAACGCGTGGTTCGCCAAAACCAAATCTCAACCGAAAATGGAAGGAACCCTAACTTGTCTCTAACCATCAAATTAACTAACCAGAATTCATCTACATGTTAAGGGGAACCTAACCACATGCTTCTAATGGATTAAAAGTGCATAATTACAGAGATATTTCAAAATCTTAGAACCAACCTTGAAGCTTGGATTGTAGTGGTTATGTGCTTCAATTCTTTCCCAAACTATGCAGAATCCTTCAAGGAGTAATGGTGGACAATTCTTGATGCTCAGTTCTTGCTGCAACCTCTTGATTCTCCAAAACGCATTTTCAATTTTCAAGCTTTTTCTTCACTTCACATCAATGGATTCTCAACAGAATTCTGCTCCAGAACCTTCCAAATTCGTTCTAATTCTTACTTATAGTGTGTTCAGATGGATATCAAGCCCAAACTAGGCCCAATTATTGATTTTGGATGTTCACCTTTCCTTCCAAATTTCAACATGAAAGTGTGCCTTCAAGCCTTACTCATGCTCTAAACTCAATCCAATTCATCCACTTAATCATTAAGGAGTGTGATATAATGGTTTTTTTTCTTTGGTTTTAACATAGGGAGTGTATATGATATGTTTCTTAAATGTGAAGTAACCATCCAAATGACCATGCCATGGACCTCAAATCCAAAATGTGGAAATGCCAATCTTTCTAAACATTAATTCCATTCAAATTGATCACAAATTTGACTTGGAAACATGTTACTCTCATTTCTTTTGAATTTTCTCATTTTAATTCATTAAAATGGCTTTCATGTGAAGTTTTTTCAACCAATGCTTGATATAATCCATATCAATGGACACTTGATGTTTAGAAAAGCTAAAAACATCATTTTGAACAACTTTGATGTTTAACATTTTCCCATTTGAAGCTTGGAAATAGGAGTTATGGCCTTATGCTTGCAATGACCTGTAATCTCCAAATGACGAAAATGCCCTTGACTTGTCAAAGCCATAACTTGAGTTCTACAAATCCTATCAAGGACTTATAGTACTATATAGAAAGCTAAGAGGATAAGGAACAAGATTCATGTTGACCAAAAGTACATAGGAATCATCCTTCTTGGGCAAACGTTTGATGCAAGTTGGGTAACTTTCAAGTTCCCAAATCCACATACCTCAGATGACCTATAACTTGTCAAAGTCATAACTTGAGTTCTACAAATCCTATCAAGGACTTCTAGCACTCAAATTAAAGCTAAGAGCATGCTCTACAACATTCATGTTGGGGGCAAGATGAGATGACAATCACATCTTGAGCTAAACTTCCTTGAAGATAGGGGTCAAACTAGGGGATTTTACACTGTCAAGCCTTAGAAACCCTAGCTTGAAACTTCTCAAACTCTTCAATCATGATGAGTTGACCTTGGAATCATCCTTATGACATCTCAATGTATCAATCCATGATCACATGGCTCTTGGATTAGGTCTCAACCTTGCCCAAATCATCAGTTGATCTAGGGTTGACCCAGTCAAACCCTAATTACACCAATCATGGCTGAGTCTTCTTAATCTTGCACAATGACCTATCTAGGCTTCAAAGTGATCTTCAACACTTCTCATGAGCTCTCTCAAGACCTCAAGTCCAACTTCATGGCTTCAGAATCATCTGATGGCTTTCCACAACTTTCAAGTTAGGAGACCTACACACTCTTGGTTTCAACCATTCTCTCTGAGGATCTTTTAATTTCTCTGACAAGGATATCAACCCTTGAACACCTGAATAACCTTCTTAGCTAGCTTCAAACTCTTGTGTAACCCTTAGTTGGTAATCATACCTCTTGATCTCTTGCACACATGTCAATGGAATGCAAATGATAATGCTAATGTGAATGAAATGAAACACAAGCTGGGTAAAGAAATGCTAGGCAAATTTTGGGGTGCAACACAATTGCAACATTGTTTCTTCTAGCCATTTCTATTTCACCATAATAACAATAATAATGGTTAGAAGACTACCACGACAGCATTCAACTGTCATACCTCACTGACTTGACAACTTGGCCGGACAGACCGACCTGCTCTAATACCACTATGTAACACCTTAAATTTCCCCCGCGTAATTTATGAATAAAAATCAGAATAAATTAAAGCAACAAAATAATTAGAATTCTACTTTCAACTTAAACCAGCTCAAGCAATAGGATATGTAACATGCACGGGATTTAAAAATATAAGAATCGTAAAGCAAGTCTGAACTTCAACATTTTATTAGCAGCAGAAAACATTCAACAACTGATTAATTTAAAACATAATCCAAACAAAACATATTTACAAGGAAATATCAAACATCGAAGATTTACATCTTAATCTCCATTAAACATAAAATAAAGAAACAAGTGTCCCACCTTAGTGTTACATATCAGAGCAGACATCGACTCAAAAAAACCAGAAAGGAGAGTAACCTCCTCCACTCACTTCCACGCCTCTACTACGAATTATCTGTACGATGCCCATGTAAAGGCAACATTCAAACAGAAGGGGTGAGAAATCACAATCATATAATGAAATTGCATAATAATATGTAAGCATATGATTATCACATGTATATTCACCCAATCCACAAATTCACACTCCACACAATCCAATGATAATAATACAACATGTATGCAATTCAACGAGACTCCACTCTATGACTCAATGCATGTGGTACCAAATGTGAACTCTCAGGTTCACTCGCTCCCAATCCCCACCATAGGATCATAGCCCACCAAAAATCGTCACCATCACCATAGGTAAACCTTCATCGATTCCCACCTAGAGCAAGGCACTCACACCCAGTCCCCACCATAGGATTGGGGGCCCACCAAAAGTGGATCACCGTCCAAACACCATGATGCATGATTCATAAATGACATGTAAAAACAACAACATGGACAATGATGTTCATCTTAACCAATGTACCACACCAAAACTGGCCACTAAACACCAAACGTATACTACAAGCATTCAACAATGGCATTATAGTAACATAGCAGGTAACAACATGTTGTAATATCCTAATTTTTACCCCTAAGATCCCACATTTCATTTGCATCCTAAATCATAAGCAAGATCACCGAGAACTTGTGTATTTTCTTTGTTTGTTTTTATTTTGATTGTTTATGTTTACTAACCCTAATACAAATACCAAAAATATGTTTTTTTTTACTAACTCATTTTTTATGAGGAGGTTTGGGATCAAGAGTACCAATCAACTGTCCCTCTACTCGAATGAAATTCATCTGAAAAAGTCAAAGTTGATTTGCAAACAATTCAAAATCATTTGATCAAGAGTTTCCCAAGATTTGATTGTCTATTATTCAAAAGACTCTAAGATTCATGTGTTTATTTCCATGCCTTCTTTGACAAGTCAACAGAATTGAGCCAGATCCAAGACAGCACAACAAAAAGCCATTTTTGTCACTTTTTCAGTGGGTTGATCGATTAACCAATTTGTACATGAAATGGTTAATCGATTAATCAGTGCATTTTATGTGAAAATGAACCAAATTCAAATTCTG
The DNA here is from genome assembly GCA_963859935.3 of Lathyrus sativus. Lineage (NCBI taxonomy): Eukaryota > Viridiplantae > Streptophyta > Magnoliopsida > Fabales > Fabaceae > Lathyrus > Lathyrus sativus. The sequence continues at coordinate 136,811 of CAWUDS030000390.1, read as the reverse complement.
CAGCATTTTGGCACCAAAATTCACTTGTTTCATCATGAGAATATTCTAGATCACCTCATTTTAAATCCCTTGCCTCATCATAATTAATTCCCATCATACACCCTCATTAATCACCACTTGATCTTGATTTTGCCTCCAAATTCAAATTCCAAGCCTAGATCAGATCCCAAACCAAATTCCAAACCACCAGAATTTCCAAGCCTAAATTCTATAAATATAGGCTTCATTTCATTCATTCTTCAAGCTTTGGAGAGCCAAATTCACCTTGTCAAAATTCCTTCCCATTCTCTCAATTTCCTTTACTCACCAAATTCACTAAAGCTCTTTCTCCCAATAAAAGTTAGTAAGCTTTTCATTGAAGCTTACTAACCTTTGAGCTAAAACCTTCTTCCAATCTTTTCTTCATCATCAAATTCAGTAGATCAAGGCTTTGGAGTGTGGTTATTGAAGTAGATTTGAAGCATTTTCATATTTGAATTGGTAAACCCTTGTTTATTTTTCATTTTCATGTTTTTGTAATTGGATTATATTTTTCAGCAAGTTATTTTGAATGCAGGAGATAATTCACAGTTTATTTCAGACATTATACATGTGCAATATCAAATGAAAAGTTTTAGAGGCCTAACTATGCTCAGAACATGTGGCAATAGGCGATTCCCCAGGCTTCCCTCCTTGTGGCGCCAAGAGAATTCAAATTTTCCATGTGTTAATCGATTAACCAGTGTAATTTTTAGGTTTCTTTTTTGCTTTTTAAAGGGGTTAATAGATTAACCATTTTTGCCTAGCAAATGTTTAATCGATTAATGCTGATGCATAATGTGTTTTTTGTGCATTTTCAAGCTTGTTTTGATTCCTTTCCACTTTTAAACTTCATGGATTGATATAATGCATATAAGTGGACTGTTTTTGATCAGTTTCATCATTCTTGATGGCATGCTTGTGTTTCTTCGACACACGACTTTTTGTTTTTGTTGATGAACATCTATGATTGTTGTGTTGCATTCTTAGTGTGGTAATCATGTTGCATAATTTATTACACAATGGTGATTGTTGCTTCTTGATGTCTATCTTGCTGGATATGTATCACATGCTTATGTTTGTTACTGATTTTGCAAACGCATGATTGTTCGAAATGATTAATTGGTGTTGGATATGTATGATGTTCTTGATGAGTGTTTAGTTGTGAAATCTTGTTGAACTTGTTTGTGCTTGATTGTTAATGCATGTTCATGATTGATTTTCACCATGTCATATGCATTTGTTGAGGTGTTGATGCATACATGCTGCCTGAGCTTTTTACACCTGATGTTCTGGATTTTAGTATGTTATCAATTGGGCATCCATTCTGCCTGCTACTTTTTACACCTGTTATGTGCTGAAACATGAGCTGTTAAATGTTGTTGTGCTTTTTGCTAGGTTTTTATTACTATTCTGAGACTGAAATGTTGTCGTAGCTGCTGTTTTTGGTTTGTTTTCCTCGTTTTGGTTTGTTCTTGCATACTCCCTTAATGCCTCCTAGTCCAACTTAAATTTTGATTAAACTTGGAGTAGGATAGACATTAGGAGTTAATCCATGCATGATAACATTAGGTTAGTCCCTTCTTAACCTCAACCATAGGTCCAGTTTTACATACTAACATTAGGATAGAATTTCCTTCCGCATCCCGACCTTAGAGCCATTTTGTATGACAACGTTAGGACCGAGTTTCCCCTTATACCTTCTGTGCGTCTTTTTCTTTCTCATCTCAAAATAAAATCAAAACACTTAATAAAGAATATGTGCATTGTATGTCACGAGACTTAAGCACATGGGAAAAGATGAGCGGATGAATTTCTAACCTCATCTTAGG
>CAWUDS030000390.1:93075-134461 GCA_963859935.3 Lathyrus sativus | reverse complement strand
ATTCTTTTCAGAATCAGAGCCTGATTTTTCCAAAAAAATATTAGATCTTGACTTGGATAAACGTTTCAGAATCAGAGCCTGATTGGTTAAATAGATCTGGGAGTATCAGAGTTACTTTTAAAGAATTTGTCAGAATTTTCAAATGATCTGAAATACTAAGAGTTCACGTTAGTTATAATTGATATGTTTGAATTTCATTTAGGTAGAGTTTATTTAAACAGTCGGATCCATTTTCTCCCCCTTTTTTGTCATAATCAAAAAGTAAAACTTTTAAAGACAAATAAAAGGAAATACAGAAAAGATATATTCATGTAGAGAAAACAGCAGAGTCATTCATTCATTCAGAGCAAAAACAGACAAATCATCAGATAAATTCAAGTACATGTGCACAAACATCAGATACAGAAAAAAAACATAAAACTAGGTTTGCTTGGACAAAATCATCTTCAGGAGTTGAGTGATTTCAGATGAAGATTCTTCTTGCTTTGTCATCCATTTTGCCATGGTTTCATTCTTCTGATTTTGCTTAGACATCCATTGTGCCATGTTCTCAGTCTTCTGGTCTTACTTGGCCATCCATGACTTGATCTCAGATTGTCCCACTTCCAAAACTGCAATCTTATCTTCTAGATCTGGATTCTCTTTCTTGATCTCAGATGAAGAAGGTGGAGCAGATTCTGAAGCAGGAACAAAGTCAATTTCCATTGGGGATGCAGAGTCAGGAGCAGCAGATCCAAAGGGATTTTCCACAATTGTCATAGCCAGTGGATTTTCTTCAAAAGCAGATTCTGTAGAAGCTTCTGTAGCAGATACTTCATAAGATGAAGGAACATCCTCAAGAAGCAAAGGTGCAGATCTTTTCACATTCCATATCATGCTTCTGGTAGTCTCAGCAAATCTGAGCTTCACATCATCAGAACATACATTCTTCATATTTGAGGCAACAATATTGAATCTTGTGATGAAGCTATTCCAGATAGCATCAGATTCATTTGCATCCATGTTTGACAAGCATCTCTTCTGTACAGAGCCTAAATGCATCTTTATCTCTTTCAAAAAATTAGTAAATAAAGTATCAACATTCAGCCTAGTTTTTGGTTTTAGAAGGGCTTCTAAAGTGAATGGCTTGGGTTGAGGTGGAGGTGGAATGGTAAATTTTGGAATGATGATCAGAGGATGGGGGTAGAAAGGAAGATATGGATGGTCATATGAAGTGGTAGTTTTGGATTTGGATAAGGCATTAATCAGAAATGCTTTTGCACGTGATGCATAGGAAACAACATCAAAGGTAGTGGAAGTGTAAGGAGTGAAAACAGATTTATCAGACAACAAAGGTTCTGATGAAATCATATCTGGCAGTTCTTTTAAGTAGGTTTGAAGAATAGATGGTAGAATGGTGGAAGTCTTAGGTTTAAATGGAGTGATAGATTCAGATGGTTCTATTCTATCATAGAAATGTTTAAACTTGAAACCAGAAGGAATTGGATTAGAGGGGAGTGGTTTAAAGGAAGAAAATGAGACAAACTCAGATGTCCTGGGTTTAGGTTTTGGAATGGTTTTAGGAATGAGAGTTTCAGATGAAACAGGTGGTTCTGGTTGTTTAGATTCAAATTCTCTGAGAGAAGGAGGTGAAATGACATCAGGATGGACATCAGATTCAGATGAATTAGATGAGGTGGTTGGGGTACAAGATGTAGAAGAAACTTCAAATACAGTCTTGAGAGGTTTAATGTTTAGAACCTCAGTATCAGGTATATTTGTTTCAACAGGATTGGATGGTTCTAGTTGAATCTCAGAAGGTTTGAATGATGGTGGTTCAGATACAACTGGTTCAGATGCAACTTGTTCAGATGTAACTGGATCAAATTGTATGGGTTCAGATGCATCTGGTTGCTGAGTTTCAGGTTGTTGTTGTGTTGTAGGTTGTTCTGTTGGTTTTGTTTGTGGTTCTGATTGTGGAATATCAAATGATTTTAATGGTGTTGTAGAAATAGGATCAAATGATTTTGGTGGTTCAGAGGTTTGAGATGGAGCAGGAATTGTTTGATTTTAAGTGGGAGGAGGTTCAGGCACATAACTAATTGTTGATACATTTATAGCAATTTTAGAAATAGAAGGTAAAGATGATTTAGTACCTTTAGTCTTTATGCGCTTGGTGGGAACAGAGGGAACTTCTCCAGAAGCTTTTCTCTTGATCTGCTTCTGTGGCTTTTCAGCAACTCTTTGTTTCTTCTGAGCAGCAGCTTCTTCTGCCTCTAATTGTTTTCTTTTCCTCATGTTCTCATCATACACATCTGGAATGGGTTCTCTTGCTCTTATCAAAATATTTGCAGGAATAGGTATTCCATCTGCCTTGCATGCATCAATATACCTAACAATAATCTCCCTAGGTTCTTCAGCACCAAAGAGTGGAAAGTCTTGAACTGGAAGTCTCCTCTGACTTACTTCAGTAACATTCAACTTCTTAGGAGCAGCTGTGAGTTCATCCACAATCTTGAGCCTATGAATACTTTTTCCATTCAATGGTTTACCAACTATAGATTCAAGCTCATCTTTAACTCAACTTCATAAAGAGCAGATACCAGACCATTCTCTGTCAGAATGTCTGAGATCAATCTTCCAAAAGGAATCCACGTCCTGATCTTTTGTCCCTTATCCTTTATAGATTCTATGGATGCATTGATGTGATTCCATAGATGCATAAAGAGAATGTATGGAAAATCTACCTTTGTACTCTGACTCAAGCAGTACATAAAATAGAGTTGTTCATTATTCACATAATCTGGAGAATTTGTTGATTTTCTGTGATTGATGCATCCTAGAAAAATCTTTGCCCAGATTTTGTAGTCAGGTTTCAGATCCTTAAATTTGTTAGATGCCAGTCCAGATGCAATAACTTACTCATAAACTTCTTCCATATCCACACGCCCAACTGGCAGATGACAAACTTCATCAGTCTCCTCATACCCTATGAGTTTTCTGATGAGATCTTCAGTGATGACAATCTCTTTTCCCAGAACAGAAGAGAGGATGAATTTTGGGTAAACAGATGCATGTATCCAAAATTCCTTCACCAAGTGTGGATACACTGGACCAAACAACCTGTCAAAATACTTAACCCAGCCTTATGCATCAACAATAGAACGCAATTCAAATCCATTATCAGCCAGAGAGTCAAATTCCACCATGGATTCACAAAGAACTTCAAGCTTATCCACAGGGGTTAACAATGTTCTCTTTGGTTCCTTAAAGGGAGTAACACCCAATTTTGAAGACGTAATAGCAGCCATAGATGATTGAAACTGAGCTGATGTTGAGGATGATGTTGCCATTGTTGAAGATGAAGAAGATTTGGGCGAAGGTTTAGGGTTTTTATGAAGAGAAAAGAGGAAACAGAAATGCATATATTGTTGGTGAAGTGAAAAGTGTGAAATGGTGTGATTTGTGGTATTTATAGTGAAAGAAATAGGGCATACAAACAATCACAAATAGCACATTCCACTTAGAAATAAATGACATTTAATGAAAAGAATAACAAATCATTTCAAAACATTAATTGATTATGACAATTTGGGGGAAAACCAATATTTTCATTATTCAAACAATACCTCAAATGTCTCTTCAGTATTGTGCACGCCATCTTTTCAGATTCAGAGTGACACGTGTTTGCTTGCATGTGCTTCTGAATTCTCTTAAGAAATGAAACGTTAGCCAACGTTCAGATCCTCTAAGACTTGTTAGTTCAGATACACAAAAATAATAATAAATCAAATAATCAAATAATTGACAGATGAAATACTTCAGAGTTTTAAACATTTTGCATCTGAGAAGTTTGCTTCTGATAAATATCATTCTGGACAAAAATCCATACCAACATTTTTCAGAATAAACTTAAACCTATCTTCAGCAAGGGGTTTTGTGAAAATATCAGCCCACTGATGATCTGTATCAACAAAGGCTAAATTTATAATACCCTTATGAACATAGTCTCTGATGAAATGATGTTTAATTTCTATATGTTTTGCCTTAGAGTGTAAAATAGGGCTTTTAGACAAACATATAGCAGAAGTATTATCACAGAATATAGAAATGTTATTCTCAAAGATCTGATAGTCTTCTAGCTGACTTTTCATCCAGAGCATCTGCGTGCTACATCCAGCAGCAGCAATATATTCTGCCTCTGTAGTTGATAGTGCAATTGTAGGTTGCTTCTTGCTGTACCAGGAGATTAAATTTCTTCCTAGAAATTGACAACTTCCAGAAGTACTTTTTCTTTCCACTCTGTCTCCAGCGTAATCAGCATCACAGAATCCAACTAATTTGAAATCATCATATTTTCTGTAACACAAACCCATATTAAAAGTACCTTTCAGATACCTCAGAATCCTCTTAACAGCTGTTAAGTTTGATTCTCTAGGATCTGATTGGAATCTTGCACACAAGCATACACTGAATAAAATATCAGGCCTAGAAGCAGTTAAGTAGAGAAGAGATCCTATCATACCTCTGTAGAGTTTCTGATCTACTTTCTTACTTACCTCTTCCTTACCAAGTGTACTTGTTGGATGCATGAGAGTCTTTGCCATCTTACTATCAATCATGTTAAACTTCTTCAGAAGCTCTTTAACATATTTGGTCTGATGAATGTAAGTGCAATCTGGAGTCTGGTTAACTTGAATTCCTAGAAAGAATCTCAATTCTCCCATCATGCTCATCTCAAATTCTGCCTGCATACATTGAGCAAACTCCTTTCCCAGCATAACATTGGTAGATCCAAATATAATATCATCCACATATATTTGACAAATTAAAAGATCTTTCTTAAATGTTTTACAAAAGAGTGTTGTGTCCACTTTGCCTCTGATAAAATTCTTCTCCAGAAGAAAATTGCTTAATCTCTCATACCAAGCTTTGGGAGCTTGTTTTAAACCATAAAGAGATTTCTTTAGTTTGAAAACATGTTCTGGAAATTTTTCACTTTCAAAACTAGGAGGTTGGTGAACATAAACTTCTTCTTCTATAATTCCATTTAGAAAGACACTCTTAACATCCATCTGATATAGAGTGATGTTATTCTGTGCAGCAAAAGAAATAAGTAAACGAATAGACTCTAACCTGGCTACAGGAGCATAAGTCTCTGTATATTCAATTCCTTCTTGCTGGCTATAACCTTGAGCAACAAGCCTTGCTCTATTTCTTTCAACTTCTCCTTTTTCATTTAACTTGTTTCTGAAGACCCATTTAGTTCCAATTATGTTGAATCTTTTTGGTCTTGGAACCAAATCCCAAACATCATTTCTTGTGAACTGATTGAGCTCTTCTTGCATGGCAATTATCCAGTCATTGTCTTTCAGAGCTTCATCCACAGAAGTTGGTTCAATAACTGACACCAACCCAAATAATAATGCTTCAGATGATCTGAGGAAGGATCTTGTTCTTATGGGGTCATCCTTCTTTCCAATGATCACATCCTCTGGGTGAGAGGCCTTGATTCTGGAAGATGATCCTCTAACATTTGATTCTTCAGAAATGTTCAAGTTATCCATTTGAGAAGCTAAAGGAATTACATCTGGCGTTGCTTCTAGTTCCTTCACTTGAGCTTTTTCTGCCTCTGAGCCTTCAGAGTCTATGAGAATTACTTCTCTATCTGCAGAACTTTCAAACTACTTTGGCTTTTCAATGCCAAGCTTATCATCAAATCTAACATGTATAGATTCCTCCACAATTTGTGTTTCAGTATTGTATACTTTGTAGCCTTTAGAGCGTTCAGAATACCCAAGCATGAAACACTTTTGTGCTTTAGAATCAAACTTGTTAAGATTCTCTTTAGTGTTCAACATATAACAAATACATCCAAAAGGATGAAAATAGGAAATGTTGGGCTTTCTGTTCCTCCACAATTCATAGGGAGTCTTTTCCAGAAGAGGTCTTACAGACACTCTGTTCTGCATATAACAAGTTGTGTTTATTCCTTCTGCCCAAAAGTGCTTTTCCAGATTAGTCTCATTGATCATGGTTCTGGCCATTTCTTGCAGAGTTCTATTTTTCCTCTCTACAACTCCATTCTGTTGTGGAGTTCTAGGGCAGGAGAAATCATGAGCAATGCCATTTTCATTAAAATATTTTTCAAAATATTTATTTTCAAATTCACCACCATGATCACTTCTGACTTTAATAATTTTGAAATCTTTTTCATTCTAGACTTGTTTGCAGAAGTCAAAGAACACAGAATGTGACTCATCCTTGTGTTTTAGAAACTTTACCCATGTCCATCTGTTGTAGTCATCAACAATGAGTAATCCATACTTCTTTCCTTTGATGGATGCAGTTTTCACTAGTCCAAACAGATCAATGTGAAGTAATTCTAATGGTCTTGAGGTTGAAACAACATTTTTAGATTTAAAAGAAGATTTTGAAAATTTTCCTTTTTGACATGCTTCACAAAGAGCATCTGATTTGAACTTCAACTTAGGAAGTCCTCTGACCAGATTGAGTTTATTAATCTGAGATATACGTCTTATATTAATATACCCCAATCTTCTGTGCCAGACCCATTGCTCATCATTAACAGACAAAAGGCATTTAACATTTTGAACCTTAAGTTCTGAAAGATTTATTTTATAAATGTTGTTCTTCCTCTTTCCATTAAACAAGATTGAGCCATCCTTCTGACTAACAGCTTTGCAACATTGTTGATTAAAGATTATATCATAACCATTGTCACTTAATTGACTTATGGACAATAGATTATGCTTTAATCCTTCTACAAGAAGAATATTAGATATAGAGGGAAGGTTACCATTGCCAATAGTACCAGAGCCAATAATCTTGCCCTTCTGACTCCCTCCAAACTTCACTTCTCCTCCAGATTTAAGCTCCAGGCTTTGGAACATAAACCTTTCTCCCGTCATGTGACGTGAGCAGCCAGAGTCCAGGTACCATGATTGGCGTCTTGACTTTTCTGCTAAATACATCTACAACAGGGATTATCTTATCCTTAGGTACCCAGATCTTTTTGGGTCCTTTTGGGTTAGTTGCCTTAAAAGTTGGTCCAAACTTCTGTCTTTTTACAACAGTTTTGTTCTGACTTACTTTTGGCTTAAACACAGGAACATTCTAATCAGAACGTGTGTGTTTGATATCATTCAGATGACCAAACTTGAAATGAGAGTATAAGGGAGTTTTCTTAATTACAAGTTTATCAACAGACATTGGATTTAAATCCTTTCCAGAGGAAGATTCATATCCAATTCCTTTCCTATTGTTTCTGCTAACTCCAGAGATCATTGAAGCCATCTTGCTTCTATCTATACTTTTAGCTAGAAATTTATGGAAGCTGAAGTCATATTCTTCTAAAATGTTTTTGCAATTAGACTTGCTTTCAGATTCAAAGTTTTGTTGAGCTTTTTCAAAATTGGCTTTCATTTTCAAATTATTTTCTTTTAGCTCAGCAACTTCTGATCTTAACAGATTATTCTCAGATCCAAGATAGCATTTAAGCTTCTTGAATTTGAGCTTAATATGATTATAATTTTTCAGGACTTCTGATAAGACTTTAATAAGCTCTTCCATAGTGAGATCAGAAAGTACCTCTTCTGAGTCAGATTCAGAATCAGACTCAGATCCAGATGATCCTTCATTCTGATCTTCAATGCCTGCCATCAAAGCCATGTTGGCGCATTCATCTTCAGATTCTGATGAGGATCCAGATTCATCAGAGTCATCCCAAGTTACCATTAGAACCTTTTTCTTTTTGTCAAACTTCCTCTTTGGCTTTTTTTTTAGAAGCTTTGGACATTCATTCTTGTAATGGCCAGGTTCTTTACATTCAAAGCAGACAACTTTCTTCTTTCCAGATCTTTTTGGTCCAGAGAACTCCTTGCGTTGATCTGGATTTTTGAAGTTCTTAAACTTCCTCTGCTTGTGCTTCCAGAGTCTGTTGATTCTTCTGGACAGCAAGGATAATTCATCTTCTTCTTCAGAAGAAGATTCTTCAGAGCTTTCTTCTAACACCTGCAAAGCTTTCACAGATTTGTTAGATTTTAAGGCAATTGACTTACCTTTCTTTTGAGGCTCATCTTCCTCAAGTTCAATTTCATGGCTCCTCAATGAGCTAATTAGTTCCTCCAAAGTGATCTTGTTCAGATCCTTAGCAAGCTTCAGAGCAGTGACCATTGGTCTCCATCTGATGGGCAAGCTTCTGATGATCTTCTTCACATGATTAGCAGTTGAGTAGCCTTTGTCCAGCACCTTTAGACCAACTGTGAGGATCTAGAATCTAGAGAACATAGTTTCTATAGACTCAGATTCTTCCATTTTGTACGCTTCATACTTCTGTATTAGCGTCAGAGCTTGGTCTCTTTAACTTGAAGGTTTCCTTCGTGATTCATCTTTAAAGACTCAAACATGTCAAATGTTGTTTCTCTATTTGTGATCTTCTCATACTCAGTATGAGATATTGCATTTAACAAAATTGTTCTAGCCTTGTGGTGATTTCTAAATTCCTTCTTTTGGGATTCAGCCATAGATTTTTTGTCTACTTTCTTGCCATTCCCATCAGTGGGATGAACATACCCATCTATGACCAAGTCCCATAAATCAGCATCATAACCAAGGAAGAAACTTTCTATTCTGTCCTTCCAATAATCAAATTTCTCCCCATCAAACATAGGGGGTTTTGTGTTGATTCTATCCCTTTCTTCATATCTGTTGTTACTGTTAGATGTTGAAGTTTCAGCCATAATAACAACCAAATATATATCAAAGTTTTCTCACTGGATCTTTTCTATCACTGTGAAGTGGTAGCACACGCAGAACCAGGCTCTGATACCAACTGAAGGTGAGAAAATACTTAGAAGGGGGGGTTGAATAAGTATATAGAAAAACTTATAGCAATAAATACTCAAAAATTTGTATCCTGGTTCGTTGAACTCAACTACTCCAGTCCACCCTATCAAGAGTGATTTTCCTTCTCAACAAGGACTTAATCCACTATTAAATCAACTGATTACAATAGCAAGCACTAAGAGCAACTGTTCTTAGTCTTCTCAAGAACTACTGATCCTAACTGGATCTTCTTAAGGATCTTTTACAACCAAATGTAAGAATAAAATAAGTGTTTAAGTGCTTCTAATTAAGTTATATCACAACTGTGATTTTACACTTAAGATTTAAGAACTATGAAATAAATTCAGCAAATGAGAATAACTTGTATGAGAGCTTTCTTTGAATTCTTTCAATGTTTCGTCAACTGAAGAAGAATGGTGGAGTCTTGCTTTTATAGGCACAGAGGTCCAAGTAGCTTTCACGTTGAAGGATGTGTACTAAAAAGGTCTGAGTCCTTTTGTCTTCACATCACATGACCTTTCCTAGAAATAGAATGCACAGAGAAATCCTTTTTGTCTGTGTTCTTATGTCTAGCATAAATGAGGAAAGAGTCGTTTGGCCATTCCAACGGACATAACTTTGAATTCTTCTTCAACAAGTTTCAGCAAATATCATCAGAGTCTTCTGATGTTCATCAGAGTTTGCTGAATCAGAGTCTTTGCAGCAAGTGTGCTTTTAGCGTGTAATTGTTCAGAGCAGAGTTTGGGATCAGATCCTCAATACTGGCAGCGTAGTACTATCAGAGTCTTCTGAAATAAACAAAGTTTGACACTCTTCATACAAAAGTCTTCAATGCTTCAGATGCTTCTGGCTTCTGCTTCAGATTCTTTTGTAGCTTCTGCTTCAGATCCTTCTGTAGACAGCGCTCAGAATCTTCTGTAGGCAGCATTCAGAATCTTCTAACAGATGCTTCTGACGCTTCAGAGCCTTGCATATTTTTCATGTTCAGGTCTAATTTGCTTCCAGAATAATATTCACTTTAATATCTGCAGTAAACATTCTCAAACAAATTTTAGAGTATATAATTCTTTAATACAAAATTTCATAAGATTTATCATCAAAACATAGAGATATAATTAAGAACCAATCTTTGTTCTAACAGATATTACAACGATATCAATTACGTACAAGACCTTTTATATTTCAACGCTAGTGCAACAAGCACCCGTCGTTATCACTATACCGGGGCCAATATCGTATAAGAGTACCAAGGCGATATCGGGGAACTACGAAGTTGAGGTATTTTGTAATGGGCAAAAACAAGAGTTGTTGGGTTATTCAGATGTTAGATCTGTTATGGACAATATTACCGGTGCCGGAGGTATCACACCCAGCGGCAGGGTCTTCTCTCTGCCAAATGTTAATATTGATAAATCTGATAAGGGTAAAGGCAAGTTAGTTGTAGATGATTCTGCGAAACAACAGTCTGGTGATGCTTCCTTCTCAAAGGATATCGAGGAGTTTATGAGATTAATTCGAAGTGTGATTATAAGATTGTCGACCAGTTGAATCAGACACCGTCCAAGATTTTCATTCTATCTTTGTTGATGTGTTCTGAGGCACACATAAATGCACTACTGAAGGTGTTGAATTCCGCCTATGTTCATCAAGAAATATTGGTGAATCAGCTTGAAGGGGGTGGTAGCCCATGTCAATGCATAAAATGGTCTGGGATTTACCAATCTGGATTGACGCTGGTGGGATAATAAGGCCTTGCACATCTGCATCGAGTGTAAGGGCTCTCTGTTGTCCCATGTGTTGGTGGATAGTGGGTCGTTGTTGAATGTATTTTCAAATAAGGCTCTCATGAAGCTGGATATGCAGGGTGTGATTTGTAGACCTAGCGATTTGGTAGTATGGGCCTTCGACGGATCTAAAAGGTTTGTATTCGGTGAAGTGGTATTGCCTATTCAAGTTGGATCGGAATTTTTTGAAACAACCTTCTACATCATGGACATCTAGCTGGCCTATAGTTGTTTTTTGAGTCGCCCCTAGATTCATTTTTATGTGGCAGTTACTTCAACTTTACACCAGAAGCTCAAGGACATGGTTGAAGAAAGGGTTATTACGGTCTTTAGAGAGGAAGACATTATGGTTAGCCTTTTGTCATCATTTAAGTATGTCTAGGTTGATGGGGAAATACACGAAACCCTTTGTCAGGCTTTTGAAGCAGTCCAAATTTAGAAGGAGCCTCCCGTGGAGGATAAAAAGCCTGAGGTTTCAATGTCTTCTTTGAAAGAAGCTCGTGTTGTGGTTGAGGCTGCTAGCTCCCAAGGTTGGGGCCAGGTTCTCGAGGTGCCAATGAAGAATGAAAATTTTGGATTAGGATACAAGTCATCGCAAGCTACACTGAGGTTCAGGAGTCCTATCAAGTTTACAAGTGTTGGGGTCATTTTTTATCAGATTCATGCAATAGGGGAAGACGAGGCCGATAGCGACTACGACATGGATAGATGGATCTTCCCCTGCATCCTAGGCCAAGAAATGTGCAACTGGTTTTTCGAGGAAGTCGTCCTTGTCACTTGCGAAGGGTAATTTTTCTTATTTTTACACCTTTCAAGTCCTACGTTCTGCCCAGGGCGTAGTGACTCATTTGTAGGGCCACATGTTTTGCTTTCAATGTTATCATGAATAAAGAAATTTTGCATTCAAATGCTTCGCTCCTTGTTTTTCATTTTTGATTTTGCATCTTTTAGAATGGAAATATGTTTTTGTTTTATTTTGTTCATCTTTGAATTCTTAATAAAACTTAAAACATCAATCATGTAGATCCATTCCCTCAGATCCCGTCAATAATGATTCAGCTATGGCTCTATATGACTTTAACAATCCTATTTACCATGCTAAAGAGGAGACTGATGAAGATTGTGAACTTTCTGAGGAGTTAGCCAGACTTTTGAAATAGGAGAAAAGGATCATTCAGCCTCATCAGGAGGATATCGAGATTATTAACCTGGGTACCGAGGATGCTAAGAAGGAAGTCATAATTGGGGCCGCATTGGAAGACATTGTCAAGAGAAGATTGGTTGAAATGCTCTAAGAGTATGTGGATATATTCGCTTGGTCTTACCAAGACATGCATGGGCTTGATACGGACATCGTTGTGCACCATTTTCCTCTTAGAAAGGAGTGTCCTTCGGCCAAGCAGAAGTTAAGAAGAACAAGACCAGATATGGCTGTCAAAATCAAAGAAGAGGTTCATAAACAGTTGGACGCCAGGTTTCTTGTTGTGACCAATTATCCTTCGTGGGTTGCTAACATTTTTCCTGTACCTAAGAAATATGGAAAGGTCAAGATGTGTGTTGATTATAGATATTTTAATAGAGAAAGCCTGAAAGACGATTTCCCGCTCCCTCACATCGATGTGTTGCTGGATAATACTGCTCAATTTTCTGTGTTTTCCTTCATGGATGACTTCTCTGGGTACAACCAAATCAAGATGGCCCCAGAGGACATGGAGAAAATGACGTTCATAATATCGTGGGGGACATTCTGTTATAAATTGATGCCCTTTGGATTGAGGAATGTTGGGGCGATTTATCAGCGGGCAATGGTGGATCTCTTTCATGATATGATTCACAAAGAGATTGAGGTCTATGTTGATGACATGATCATGAAGTCATAGACGAAGGAAGAGCATTTGGGTAATTTGTTGGAGCTGTTTGAAAGGTTAAGCAAATTCAAGCAAGGTTGAATCCAAACAAGGGCACCTTCGGGGTGAAGTCTGGTAAACTACTGGATTTCATTGTTAGTGAACGAGGTATCAAGGTTGATCTTGCCAAAATAAGAGTAATACAAGAGATGCCTGAGCCGAGAACAGAAATAGAGGTTTCTGGTTTCTTGGGGAGGTTGAACTATATAGCTAGATTCATCTCTCATTTTGCAGCCACGTGTGAACCAATATTCAAATTGCTGAGAAAAGATCAAGCGGTCAGGTGGAATGAAAATTGTCAAAAAGCTTTTGAAAATATAAAAGAATATTTGCAGGAGCCTCCGACCCTCATGCCTCTGGCAGCAGAAAGACCTTTGATTATGCATATGAAGGTTCTTGAGAATCCAATGAGATATGTGATCGGTCAATAGGATGAGACAAGTAGAAATGAGCATGCCATCTATTACCCGAGTAAGAAATTTATTGATTATGAGTAGAGGTACTCAATGCTGGAGAAAACATGTTGTGCACTCGCTTGAGCAGCCAAGTGTTTGAGGCAATATATGTTAAACCACACGACCCTGTTGATGTCAAAGATGGATCCGATTAAATATGTGTTCGAGAAGCAAGCACTTACTAGAAGGATTTCCTGTTGGCAGATGGTTTTGACAGAATACGATATTCAATATGTTTCCCAAAAATCCATAAATGAAAGTGTTCTGTCAGAATATATTGCTCAACAACCTGTTGAGGACTATCAACCGATGAAGTTTGAGTTTCTGGATGAAGACATCATGTTTTTAGAAATGAAAGACTGCAATGAGCCTTTGCCTGACGAGAGGCCTGAGATCGAATCTCAGTGGAGTTTGATTTTTGACAATGTTGTCAATACATATGGCAACGGAATCGGAGCAATCATTACTACTCCTCATGGTTCTCACATACTGTTCACTTCCCGATTGAGGTTCACTTGCACCAATAACCAAGCGGAATATGAAGCTTGCATCATGGGGTTAGAAGAGGCCATTGATCTGAGGATCAAGAATCTTGATGTGTATGGCGATTCAGCGTTAGTGGTTAATCAGATTAAGGGCAAAAGGGCGACTCATCAAGTAAACTTGGTGCCTTATAAGAATTATGCTAGAAGGTTGTTACCTTTCCTTGACAAGGTTGAATTCCATCGTGTACCTCGGGCCGAGAATTAGATGGCAGATGCGTTGGCAATGTTAGTGTCGATGTACAAGGTGAATTACTGGAATGAGGTTCCGACAATTAGCATTATGCATCTTGATAGATCTGCTTTTGTGTTTGCTGCTGAAGATGTGTCAGATGTTAAACAGTGGTTTCATGATATCAAGTGCTTTCTTAAAAGCCAAGATACCCATCAGAGGCGTCAGCAAAGACAAGAAGAATCTGAGGAGGCTAGCTGGTAATTTCTTTCTAAACAAGGAAGATGTGTTGTATAAGAGGAATTTTGACATGGTCCTACTCCGTTGTGTTGATGAACACGAAGTTGGTCTATTGATGGAAGAAGTTCATGAGGGTTCTTTCGGTACTCATGTTAGTGGGCATGTTATGGCTATAAAGTTATTGAGAGCAGGGTATTACTGGATGACTATGGAGTCTGATTGTTTTAAATATGTCATAAAATGTCATAAATGTCAGATTTATGTTGATAAGGTGCATGTACCACCAACTCCTCTGAATGTGTTAACATCTCCTTGGCCCTTCGCTCTGTGGGGCATTGACATGATCGAAAAGATAGAGCCTACTGCTTCTAATGGGCATCGTTTTATTCTAGTTTCCATTGATTACTTCACCAAGTGGGTGGAAGCATCTTCGTTATCTAATGTTACTAAGCATGTAGTCGCCCGGTTTATAAAGGACACCATCTTCTGGTATGGTATCCCTGAGAGAATCATCACTGATAATAGTTCAAATTTGAATAACAAGATGATGAAGGAGTTGTGCCAGATCTTCAAAATTGAACATCATAATTCTTCTCCATATCGGCTGAAGATGAATTGTGTTGTTGAGGCAACAAATAAGAATATCAAGAAGAATTTGTAGAAGATGGTGGTAACTGTTGTGCCCCAAAATTTGCCCAACCTTTTCTTTACTTGGCTTATGTTTTCACTGTATTGTTCTAGCATTTGCATTACATATCATTGTTCATTTGCAGGGGATCAATAGAGGTGCGCATAGCAAGAGAAGGTTTGTCAAAGGTTCCAAGCAAGCATGAATTCTCATCAAGTCATCAGAAGTTGGTCAGCTCTTTGAGAAAGTGAGTGGATGTATATTACTTATCTTCTATCTTGGAGGCCAATTGAGGATCATTAGAAGATCATGAGTTCATTGTCATGGATGTGAGATGTTGAGGAAGCTAATTGAATGCTTCGAGAGCCATTTTGGAGCTTATCCAAGTTGGTACATGTGCAAGAGGTTGCAGTCAGAGGATTGTACACCTAGGGTCTCATCTGCCTAATACAAAATCCTTTGTGGATTTGAAGGAGATTAAGACTTAGTTCTAAGTATTTGGAGTCATGGAAAGTTGTGTTGAGGCATCTAAGATGTTATTTCAAGATAAATTCAAGAAGAATCAAGAGTGTGAGAAGTTACTAAATTAGGGTTTCAGAGGTTTGTCAGTGTAAAATCCCTTGTTTAGGGCCTAACTTCAAGACCACATATCTCAAGATAAAAGTTTCATCTCACTTTGACATAAACATGAGACTTGTAATGCATGTTCTTAGCTTTCTTTTGAGTACTAGAACTCATTCATTGGATTTTTAGAACTCAATTTATGATGCTGGCAAGTTATGGGTCTCAGATGAATCATATTTTCAGTCAACAAAAGTCAACCAACTTCCAAGGAACTTTTGACCTAGAATCATGTTCCTCGTCAACTTTTGATGAACATGAAAGTTGTTCCTTATGATCTTAGCTTTCTAAAAAGCCCTAGAAGTCCTTCATCTCATGTGTAGAACTCAAGTTATGAAGCTTACAAGGCAAGGGTATTTTGGGAAAGCGAGATTATAGGTCATTTTCATTATAGGTCATTCTCATGCACTTATGCACTTCAAATGAAACTTTTCCCAACAAGAAAGTTGCTTCAAATTATCTCAATTCCATCATAGAACACCAAATTGTCATGGATTTGGCATGGATATGAATATGGGTGAAGAAATTCAATGGAAAAAGGACTTTAAAGTCATGATTTGAATTGAATTGATTTTAATTCCTTTTCATGCCATGTTTGTGCATATTTTGATTCAGAACATCACAACAAGGAGAATGCACCAAGAAAATTTGACTCATGATCTGCACAATATGTGCAATTTCATGTTACTTCAAGTGTAAGTTTCATATTCAATCTTCTCCATTGGATCAATTCAAGGAGCAATTGTCATCCACGTGATCAATTCCAAGTCCCAGCAGGTGATTTGAATCAAAAACAAGGGAATTGGAGCCATTTTTCACGTGTGTATGAACTCAATATTCTAAATTTGGAATTTCAAGATTACTCCATAACTAGGCCAAATTAGGCCTCCAAATCATTTCTGATCCAACATATAAAAGCTCCAGATGAAGATTACACCTTCGTTCGCACATTTTGGTGGAGAAAACGCATAGTTGCAGTTGGAAAATTCAAGAACCAAGTGAAAAGTGGAAACTGAAATTCAAGTAAATTCAAGGCAATTCAACACCAGAATCATCTTCCTTGAAGTTCATTGAGTGATTCTGGATCATTTTGCGCAAGCTTGATACCATTGATCGCGACTTTCTATGTCTAATACAACCTAACTGCAAGTGCACAGTCTATCGCGTAGTAATAATAGATATCGATCCCACAGGGACTCGTAATCAAACTAGTGTTCTCGGGAGTTACTATGTTTAGCTAGGTAGATAATGTTTGAGGGAATAAGATTGTCACTAAAGGGAACTAAGAATGTAAATTAAAGTATAATTAATTGAATCGATATGCAGTAATTATGTTCTTCGGGGATTTGACAAGTTACCGGTACACGAAATATTTTTCAGAGTTTATTTAAGCAAAAAATGGTGATCTGAAGATTCTCGCCTCACGATGGTTATTGACGCTAATCATAATTCTAAGGGCCAAACGTACGCTTTCGTGTCCCATTCGGGGTTAAAATTATTTTTTGGAAATCTCTAAATTCTAATTCATTTTAAAGTGCTTTCGCTGTTATTAAAATGAATGACTAGTGTTTACTATCTGGTCTTGCCGCAGCTTTCGCTTGTCGGTTTGTACCTTAATTAATTTCCCACTTTCGTGGCAAAACTACTTTTAAATAAGTTCTCGCTTTCGCGACGAAGTTTATTTAGTAAATTAATTTTAAACACTCAGACCATAAACGACTTTTGAAAAGACAATTTTCAATCGATTATTATCAAATCCCTTTCGAATTATTATTACATATCGATTACTTTGATTTAGCTAGACATGGATTTGGGAAAGGTAAAACATAAATAAAAACAATAAATAATAGCATGCATCATAATAAAAACTGGAATTACGATTGAAATGAGAAACCTGTAAATATTCCAATTGACCTTTGGGCAGATCCTCCACAAATGTTGGCAGGATTCTGGTCTTTGTGTCAATTGATCGTGCACGGTAAATGAGAATTACAGAATATCAAAGGAATGCAGAAAAAGAAAAGAGAAACAAATAAGAATAGAAAAACTGGAAAGGTTGCTCTGAAAATAAATTGGCAGCACTTCGTTGTATGAATGCGGCTCTCTTCTGAGTTCCCCTTCTTCCCCTTTTATAGAAATGGAATTCTAATGGTTATAACTTGAAGAAGGTGGACTTTGAGGCAGAATTATCAGGTAGTAGTGGTCCACTATTTAGGACTTGGAACTGCTTCTTTCACGTGCATTTTAAGTGGGGCGTTTTTGCCTGCATGACGGTCGTCACCCGTGTGACGGTCGTCATGGAGCTGTGACGGTCGTCACAGCAGCAAAATCAGCAGTCTGCGTTTTTTATGTTATTTTCATCCGGTTTTCGTCCATATTTCATCTGTGATTGCTTCTTTTCTTCATATTGCCTTGTTTGGACGTGATCATCAAATACCTGCAAAACATCAGACAAATAACACGGAAATAACCTGAAATTGGATCGAAAACAGTTAAACTTCAGTTGAATTGTGCATCAAAATATATATACAATTTCGTGTTATCAAACTCCCCTAAGCTTGAATCTTTTCTTGTCCTCAAGTAAAACAGGAAAAAGTCGGCAAGCACGAGGCAGCTTCTTCGTTCGCAAAGTTGGGAAAAACCGGGATTCTTAGTAAGAACAAAACGAGTACCATGACGACACTGGACTACAAGTCTTCGGAGGTCTCCTTCTTATGCAAATTGGTCTCAGTCATGCTACTGTAGCTTGGTGTCAAGGTTCTCGCGGCAAGTTCACCCTGTTTGTTCTAGCGTAATCACATTAAGCCCGTTGTCCATACACTTTCATGGCAAGTCGACCTGTTAGTGAATATGATCTCATTTCTGTTTTGATCTTCTTCATTGATCATAAGCTTATATCATTGATTTTTCAATGAGTTTTCGTGTCGTTGGGCTAAATGCTCGGGTGAGGAGCACCTAACTTAGAAGGAATGTGTCTTTATAATTTTGGGCCATCTAGCTTTCTTTTCATGATTTTTTTTTCCATCTTTTTGGAGATCATACACTTATTTGCATCGGTCGCTCGCTTAGAAGTGTTTTAGGATGGTGCTGACTGCTAGTATAAACTACTTGGGGCTGAGTCTGCGTAGACACTTGAGACTTTGGTACACGTAGATAGTGAAACCGACTCGCATAAACCAGAGATCTGAGGTGTCAGGATGGTACTGGTTTTGTTGGAATTGTTGTCTCCTCGGAGTTTCAGAACTTGGTTTGAACTCGGGTGCATTCTCGTGATGCTTTTGCTTTTGAGGAACGAACGAAAAAATTTGTTGTTTACGTCGAATAACGTGGGGATGTTTGCGTAACAGAAAAAGGATATATAAACGAGCTTTATTTGTTGAAAATAGAAAATGTTTGAATAGAAATTACGAAATTCAAAGTACAATGGAATGGGAAATAAACGCTCCGCTCCCACACTATCTCAATCAGTGTCCCCACTGATTTGAAAGAATGCGAGAGGGAGATACAACGGAAATGAAAGTACAAATAAACTGAAAATATAGTAAACAAATAAGGAAAATGATAACTAATCACGGCCGCTGCCTCGGTCACGTCCGCGCTCTCGTCCTCTGGCTCTGACCCGGGCGACTCGGTCCTCAAAATGCATAGCTCCGGTGTGGTAGACATAGTCACAGAGTCCTTCGACCTGCAAGGTCAGATTCGCCAGGTTCGCAGTAATGGTTTCTTGGCCGGTGTGTAGTTGTTGCATTTGGGTCTGATGCCAAGCTTCGAACTGCTCTGCTCGCTCATTCTGCTGCTGCATCATAGCGAGTATCTGGGCCTGCTGGTCGAGAGAGCGGCGGAGGTCCTCTTCTGAGTAATCGGGCATTGGACGATGGCGGCGGCGGCGGGAGGATGTACCTTTGGAAGGAAGAGGCTGCGATGCCTCCGGTTGCTCCGGCCTGTCCAACTCAGCTTGGATTTCGTCTTCAGAACCTTGGGTGTGGTCCTGAGTTGGAGCAGCGGCAGCAGGAGGGGCAGTGAGGTCAAATAACCAGTTGGTACGGTCCTCTGGGTGTGTCCGGGTGCGTGATGGAAGGATGATGCTTCGGACGGTTTTGCCACGCACTACCGGGTGGTACTTGCCATCGGCTCTGGAACGGATAAGGTGAGAGGCTCTGCAGTGGTCGGTGTCAAGGAACACCGAGGGGATGGCATGGAGGTGCTGGAGGCGGTCGCCTAGGTTCAGCCCAAGTGCAATCGCAGTGACAATCCCGCCAAAGTAAAATGGCTTGGAGCCACGGTTACAGTTGGCCTGAATGTGGGCCAGGAGGAACGGAGCGGCGTTGATAGGCTCGTTGTTGAAGACGCAATGGAGGAAGAAGAGCTCTTTCGAGTTCACCTTATGGTTGTTGTCCCTGGCGAAGATGGTGTTACTCAATGCTCGGTGGAAGTACCGGATGGTCGGGTTATGGATATGCGTAGCGTGCAGAGAGTCCCAACCATCGGCATTGATGCTGGTCAACTGGTACCAGAGCGCGAAGACTTCGTGCTGGAACTGATCGGTGAGGCGGCGGTGAGCATTGTCGCCTCGAGGGAGTTGTAAGATGGCGGCAATCTGGTTCTGGTTCACCTGATAGTTTGTGCCGAACATCCGGAAGCATGCGGCACCGGAGTGTTGGCTGAGGTCGCCGCTGGAAGTGACGTAGGTAAGCGAACTCAAGAACTCAAGAGTGAGTTGTTCGTACGTCGGCAGTGGATTGGTGCATAGGTTCCAGATGCCGGCTCTTTGAAGCATCCAAGTGACGCCTTCAAGGAGTCCGAGCTCCGTGAGCGATGGAATATGTGGATAGTGAGTCGGCTGGAGCGACCGTTGATGAAATGCGATGTAGTTGGCCCGCTGTCTCTCGCCCGAGTCACCATCGCTGAACACAATGTTGCTGATGTCTGGGATTTCGGTATTTCTCGCCATTGTTGGAAGATTGAGGTGGTTCTGAGGATTGGGGTGGTTCTGCGAAGTGGGAAAAAAATGACAGAAGTGTGGTAGGAAGTTGAGATGGGAGTTGAAATATATGATGCAATGTGGGGAAAATGAAAAATTGGAGTGGGGTGGGAGTTCTGATGATTGGAAGTTGAAAGGAGGTGAGTGGGAGAGAAAACGCAACCCCTGTTATATCAGATAACATTTTTGGGTTCGTGACGGTCGTCACGTATATGTGACGGTCGTCACCCGCGTGACGCTCGTCAGGATCCTGTGACGGTCGTCACAGCAGCAAAATCTGCAGAACATAGAATTTTGCTCTGAGGGTGTTCTTGCAGTGACTTTTAGGCCTATTATTGATATGGCAATGCATTATAGTGGCTAATAAACAAAGAAACAACATAAAAACAGAATAAATAGATAAAGACTATAATGGAAATAAAGAAATTAGAATAATTGTAATGTAATACATGAAGAAATTAACAATGCGAAAATCCAAATGATTAAACTAAACTAAACTAAACTAAAACTAGTATCTAGTCTTTTCGTGCCTTCAACTCATCGAACTTCCGTGCGTAGTAGTCGAGCTGGTCACAGACTAAGTCCATGAAGACTACCAGTTCGCTGTGTATGCCTGTGATGTCGTCTTTGACGGTAGTCAGAGCTGCATCAACATTGTCCAACCGGAGTAGAACAGTATCCATTTTGTCAGTGGTCTCCTCAGGAATAGGCTCAGGATAGGTGTTGTAATGCGGAGGAGTCGTAGGGTCTACTTCAGCTTCTGATACAGCATCTTCATAGTACATATAGTCGTGTGCCTCAGAGATGTGGTCACTGTCGTACATATAGTTCTGTGGTGTTGACTGAGGTGAAGGAGGTCCCATAGGCTCATCCAATTCATAAAGCCAGTTGTCCTTGTTGTGGATACTTGTCATCTGATGATTAGGCAGTGTGAATAGCTGGACAGGTTTTTCATTTATGAGGTACTCGTAAGGTCCAGGTCTTATAGTTCCTAAAATGCGCCTATCAAAGCAGAACTGTATATTCATGGGTCGGATGGTGCCAAAACGAGTGCTTGCATTTAAGTGGAATCTAAGGCCAAGCTCGTGGGCAATCATTGTCACGAGGCCTCCTATAAGAATAGGTGACTGTGGGTCCTGAGTGAGGCGTCTGAAAGATCTCATCATGAAAGGCACTGCATTTACTGTACGTCCCTGAGAAGCACGGAACATGATGAATAACTCCTCTTTAGATACTGTAGTAATATTTTCTTCTTTCCCGAAAAGGGTGTGAGCTAATATCTTATGGAAGTATCTGAAAGCTGGGTTGTGAATATCATCATTATACATTCTGTCTGGTTCAGGGTGATAGTCGCCTGTGATTCTACCCCAGAATTGGTCGAGTTCAAAATCAATATCGTCATCTTCTACACTGATGAACACATGCGGTCCGCTAGGAAATCCTAGGAGGTTAGCTAGTGACATCCGGATATGGGTTTGGTCCATTCCAAACATTCGAAAGGTAATCAGCTCTGTGTTGGATCCAAAACCATAGTTGGGTAGGTACCTGAAGGAACTAAGGAATTCATAGGTGAGATCCTTATAGGTAGCAAAACGAGTTTTCAAAGCAGTGTTCTCCCAACCCAGTTGATTGAACAGGTATTGAATGCTATCCGTGATTCCTAGTTTATCCATGGTAGACTTATCATAATACAGCGTTAAGGCTATTTCTCTTTCAGTTAGTGCTGCAAATCTTACCTTTTGAGCTAGTCCTCGAAAATGAACCTTTGTGAAGTCGTACTCGGCCATACTCGCAGGTAAGTCGGAGAAAACAGGAGGAATGTTTTGAAGACTTTTTAAAAATCCTGAAAAGTTTAAAACAGAAGTTTGAAGTCAGGATTTTTTTAAAACAAAAGGCGGTAAAAACAAAAGAACAAAAGAGAAAAATAAAATAAAAAATAAAAATATGAAAACAAACGAAAGTAGAAAGTAGTAGTAGTTTTAAGTTTAGAATTTTTGTTAAAGTTTCAAAGTAAAATTTTAAATAAAAAATGAAATACAGTAACGAGGAAAAATGCGGGAAAAATTGGGTTGCCTCCCAGTAAGCGTTGTTTTTAACGTCTAAAGCCTGACGATAGCTTGGTGACAAGCTATTCGGGTGTTTGAGCTGGAAGCTCAAGGAATGCTATACTGCAGACTTGAGGGCTGTTTTTGTTCTTATTATAATGTTTTAGACGTTGCCCGTTTACGATAAACGGTACATTCGTCTTATCGGTAATTTCAACAGCTCCACTCTGAAGTACTTTAGTCACTTCATAAGGTCCAGACCACCTAGATTTTAGTTTACCTGGGAAGAGTTTTAATCTTGAATTAAATAGAAATACGATGTCTCCCACACTGAATTGTTTCTTGACTGAACGTTTATCATGCCACTTTTTAGTTCGTTCTTTGTAGATACGGACATTTTCGTAAGCGTCTAATTGAAGTTCTTCCAATTCGTGTAAGTTCAAGATTCGTTTTTCTCCCGCCTCAGTGTAGTTGAAATTGAGTGTCTTAATGGCCCAGAAGGCCTTATGCTCTAATTTTATAGGGAGATGGCAGGATTTACCGTAAACTAATTTGTAGGGTGTAGTACCTATTGGTGTCTTAAAGGCGGTCCTATAAGCCCATAAAGCTTCATGTAGCTTTGATGACCAATCTTTCCTTGAGGTAGCGACAGTCTTTTCCAATATCTGTTTTATTTCCCTGTTCGAGACCTTTACTTGTCCGCTAGTTTGCGGATGATAAGGTGTAGCTACTCGATGTCGGACTCCATATTTAGAGAGAAGTTTATCAAATATTCGCGATATGAAGTGAGATCCGCCGTCACTAATGACTAGTCTGGGTACACCGAATCTAGGAACGATTGTGTTTTTGAAGAGTTTGATTACTACTCGTGCGTCGTTTGTTGGAGCAGCAATGGCTTCTATCCATTTAGACACATAGTCTACAGCGACGAGTGTGTAGTTATTACCAAAAGAAGGTGGGAATGGTCCCATGAAATCTATTCCCCATACGTCAAAGATTTCTACCTCTAAGATTCCTTTCTGAGGCATTTCATCGCGTTGTGAGATGTTGCCAGTTCGTTGGCATCGATCACATTTTAGCACAGCGATGTGAACGTCTTTCCAGAGGTTAGGCCAGAATAAGCCGGCTTGGAGAATCTTAGCGCACGTCTTGGATGTACTAGCATGACCACTATACGGTGCTGAATGGCATTGGGAAATGATATTTTCTATTTCTTCCTCTGGGACACAGCGACGGTATATGTTGTCGGCCCCTCTCTTGAAGAGTAGAGGTTCGTCCCAATAATAGTGTTTCAGATCGTGGAAGAATTTCTTCTTTTGCTGATAAGTGAGATCCGGTGGAAGCACGCCTGCAACGAGGTAATTAACGATGTCAGCATACCAAGGTAATGTGACTTGGGCATAGACGGCTTCTACAGCTTTTTTGAATTCTGGATCTTCCGAGATTGAGTTGGGTATGTCACTTTCTAATTTGGCTATCAGACGTTCATACGGGAAATCATCGTTTATCGGTACTGGTTCATGTTTGATGCCTTCTATTCGGGATAAGTGATCTGCGACAACGTTCTCGGTTCCTTTCTTATCTTTGATTTCTAAGTCAAACTCTTGTAATAACAGGATCCATCTCAATAGTCTTGGTTTGGCATCCTTTTTGCTTCTTAGGTACCTTATGGCAACGTGGTCCGTGTATATGATAATTTTTGCTCCTACTAAGTAAGAACGGAATTTGTCAAGCGCAAATATAACTGCTAGAAGTTCCTTTTCTGTGGTAGCGTAGTTCATTTGGGCAGGATCTAAGGTTCTACTAGCATAGTAGATGGCATGGAGTTTCTTGTCATTCCTTTGTCCTAGAACTGCGCCTACGGCATAATCACTCGCATCGCACATGATTTCGAACGGTAGTCGCCAATCGGGTGGTTGCATAATCGGTGCGGTGATAAGGGCTGATTTTAATGTTTCGAATGCTTTTAGAAAGTCGTCGTCGAAGACGAACTCAGCATCTTTCATCAACAGGCCGGTCAAAGGTTTTGTGATTTTTGAAAAATCTTTTATAAATCTTCTGTAGAAACCGACATGTCCTAGAAAACTCCGTATTTCTCGTACGGATTTGGGAGGTTGGAGATCTTTTATAACCTCTATTTTAGCTTTGTCGACCTCAATTCCTTTATTTGATATGACATGTCCTAGAACTATTCCTTGTCGGACCATAAAATGACATTTTCCCCAATTTAGGACGAGGTTCACTTTTACACAACGTTCTAATACCATTTCTAAGTTTTGTAGGCATCCTTCGAAACTTTGTCCACATACTGAGAAATCGTCCATAAATACTTCCATGATGTCGTCTATGAAATCTGCGAAGATTGCCATCATGCATCTTTGGAAGGTTGCTGGAGCATTACAGAGTCCGAACGGCATTCGGCGGTAAGCAAAAGTACCATAAGGACAGGTGAATGTAGTCTTTTCTTGGTCATCCGGATGAATGGGAATTTGGAAAAATCCTGAATAACCATCTAGATAGAAGAAATATGAATGTTTGGCTAATCTTTCCAACATTTGGTCTATGAAGGGTAACGGGAAGTGATCTTTTCGTGTGGCCTTGTTAAGCTTTCTATAATCAATACACATCCTGCTTCCAGTCATGACTCTTTTTGTTATTGATTCGCCTTTTTCGTTTTTAACTACTGTGACTCCTCCTTTCTTTGGTACGACATGAACTGGGCTAACCCATTCATTATCGAAGATTGGATAGATTATTCCTGCATCTAGCAATTTCTTTACTTCATCTCTGACTACAGTGCTTAGGATGGGGTTCAGTCTTCTCTGATGCTCTCTAGAGGTTTTAGAGTCTTCCTCTATTGTAATTCGATGCATACAGATTGAAGGGCTTATACCTTTTAGATCGCTTATGTTATAGCCTAACGCGGTGGGGTACTTCTTTAGGACTTCTAATAGCTTTTCGGTTTCCGGTTGTCCTAAGTCGGCGTTGACTATCACTGGTCTTTTTAGTTCATCGTCTAGAAATTCATATCTAAGGTTTTTGGGTAGTGTTTTAAGTTCTAAAGATGGGTTCTTCGGACCTGGCATATGGTTTGGGGTCAGTGCTAAGCTTTCGCTTAGGCTGTCGTCTTTATACGGTTTACGCCAATCATCGTCTTCAGAAATATCGGGTATTTGAATCTTTATTATTTCTGAATATGTGGTCTCTTCATTTTCAAGTTCTCTTATGCATTCGTCAATTTCATCTACTAAATAGCAGGTATCGTCTATGGCTGGTGCTTATAAGAACTTGGTGAGAATGAACTCTATCTTTTCTTCTCCTACTTCGAATGTTAGCTAGGAATGGTCTTCCTAGAATAATTGGGGTGACAGTGTCCTCCTTGATGTCCATGATTATGAAGTCGGTTGGGATGTAGAATTGCCCTATGCGTACTGGAACGTTTTCCAGTATTCCGACGGGGTATTTTACTGATCGGTCAGCTAATTGTACGGACATTTTGGTTGGTCTGAGGTCTCCCATATTCAGCTTTTTGCATATAGATAAAGGCATAACACTGATACTGGCTCCTAAATCGTATAGAGCTTTGTCTATCACGAACTTTCCTATGACGCAGGATATGGAGAAACTACCTGGGTCTTTTAATTTAGGAGGCATGCGGTTTTGAATAATAGCGCTACACTCTGCAGTAAGTGTAATTGTTTCGTTATCCTCGATCTTTCTCTTATTCGACAAGATTTCTTTGAGAAATTTAGCGTATGACGGCATTTGAGTTATCGCTTCTGTAAAAGGAATAGTGATATTCAACTGTTTAAGGAGCTCTACAAATTTCTAAAACTGTCCTGAGGTTTTGGAGTTTATTAGTCTTTGCGGATAAGGGATAGGTGGTTTATATGGCGCTGGAGGTGCTTGAGTTTTTTCACTTGCGGTATCCTCCTTCTCGTTGTCTTCCTTCTTCTCTAACTCAGATTCCTTTTCTGCTTGTTCAGTTGGTTTTTGTTGCATGGCTGAGTTTTCGGTCCTCGGATCGATCGGTTCGTCCAATTCTTTTCCACTTCTTAGTATTACAGCATTTGCTTGGCCTTTTGGATTCTGTTCGGGTTGTCCAGGAAATGTGCCAGCGGGTGCGGCAACAGAGGCTTGTTGTTGAGCCACTTGTGATATCTGTGTTTCTAGCATTTTATTGTGGGTGGCTAAAGCGTCTACTTTTCCGGTCAACTGTTTAATTTGCTCGCTAGTGTCTATGTTTTGATTCAGGAATTCTTTGTTTGTTTGAGCTTGAGTAGCTATGAATTTTTCCATCATCAACTCGAGGTTTGATTTCCTAGGTGCGGTCTGAGCAGCAGCTATTTTCTGATATCCTGATGGAGCAGTAGGCATTTGCAATGCATTTTCGCTTTTGTAAGAAAAGTTTGGATGATTTCGCCAACCTGGGTTGTAGGTATTTGCGTAAGGATTTCCTTGAGCATAATTTACTTGGTCTGGTGGGATTCCGGCTAGCAATGGGCATTCGGGCGCATTATGAGTGGTGCTTCCGCATAACTCGCAATTTGGAGTTACAGCAGCGACGGTTGCAGTGGGGTTAACGGTCAGACTATCAATCTTCTGTGCTAGAGCATCTACTTTAGCGTTGAACTTTTCAAGACTGCTGATCTCGTACATCCCACCTTTCGCTGTGGTTTTCTCTGTTGGAGTGCGTTCACCTCCCCATTGGCAGTGGTTCTGAGACATGTTTTCGATTAATTGATAGGCTTCGTCGTATGGCTTATCCATAAGTGCACCGCCCGCGGCGGCGTCTATTGTCAACCTGGTATTGTATAAAAGCCCATTATAAAAAGTATGGATTGTCACCCAGTCTTCTAAACCGTGGTGAGGACATGTTCTCATCATATCTTTGAATTGTTCCCATGCTTCGTAAAGAGATTCAGTATCTTTTTGTCGAAATTCGTTGATTTGAGCTCTAAGCATAGCAGTTTTGCTTGGCGGAAAATATCTCGCTAAGAAGACGTTTTTCAATTGTTCCCACGTCGTAACGGAGTTGGATGGTAAGGATTGTAACCATGTCCACGCTCTGTCTCTAAGAGAGAATGGGAAAAGACGAAGTCTTATCGCGTCTGAAGTTACTCCATTTGCTTTCACCGTGTCTGCGTATTGTACAAACTTCGTTAGATGTTCGTTCGGAACCTCAGTTGCGTTTCCTGAGAATTGCTTTTGTTGTACAGCTGACAGTAATGATGGTTTCAGCTCAAAATCGTTTCGGGTAATAGCTGGGGCAGCAATGTTACTCCTAGGCTCCATCTGAGAGGGTGTAGCGTATGCCTTCAGCGGTTTGTTTGGAGGTCCTTCAGCCATGTTTGATTCTTCTTCGGATTTGGGAATGGGAGTGAGAGGATCGGGAATGTTATGTTTGAGTTGGTACTCAATGATTCAGCTTCTTAGATGTAAGAAGCGTTCTAGTTCTGCGACTGAAGGTTTCAAGATATCGCCTTGCGGGCGATCACTTGGCATACAATCGACAGCACTAGTAAAGGAAAAATGAAATTGTTAACCTAGTCTATACGGCGTAACAGAAGGTTACACTATTGACTAAACGGGTCCCCGGCAACGGCGCCAAAAACTTGATCGCGACTTTCTATGTCTAATACAACCTAACTGCAAGTGCACAGTCTATCGCGTAGTAATAATAGATATCGATCCCACAGGGACTCGTAATCAAACTAGTGTTCTCGGGAGTTACTATGTTTAGCTAGGTAGATAATGTTTGAGGGAATAAAATTGTCACTAAAGGGAACTAAGAATGTAAATTAAAGTATAATTAATTGAATCGATATGCAGTAATTATGTTCTTCGGGGATTTGACAAGTTACCGGTACACGAAATATTTTTCAGAGTTTATTTAAGCAGAAAATGGTGATCTGAAGATTCTCGCCTCACGATGGTTATTGACGCTAATCATAATTCTAAGGGCCAAACGTACGCTTTCGTGTCCCATTCGGGGTTAAAATTATTTTTTGGAAATCTCTAAATTCTAATTCATTTTAAAGTGCTTTCGCTGTTATTAAAATGAATGACTAGTGTTTACTATCTGGTCTTGCCGCAGCTTTCGCTTGTTGGTTCGTACCTTAATTAATTTCCCACTTTCGTGGCAAAACTACTTTTAAATAAGTTCTCGCTTTCGCGACGAAGTTTATTTAGTAAATTAATTTTAAACACTCAGACCATAAACGACTTTTGAAAAGACAATTTTCAACCGGTTATTATCAAATCCCTTTCGAATTATTATTACATATCGATTACTTTGATTTAGCTAGACATGGATTTGGGAAAGGTAAAACATAAATAAAAACAATAAATAATAGCATGCATCATAATAAAAACTGGAATTACGATTGAAATGAGAAACCTGTAAATATTCCAATTGACCTTTGGGCAGATCCTCCACAAATGTTGGCAGGATTCTGGTCTTTGTGCCAATTGATCGTGCATGGTAAATGAGAATTACAGAATATCAAAGGAATGCAGAAAAAGAAAAGAGAAACAAATAAGAATAGAAAAACTGGAAAGGTTGCTCTGAAAATAAATTGGCAGCACTTCGTTGTATGAATGCGGATCTCTTCTGAGTTCCCCTTCTTCCCCTTTTATAGAAATGGAATTCTAACGGTTATAACTTGAAGAAGGTGGACTTTGAGGCAGAATTATCAGGGAGTAGTGGTCCACTATTTGGGACTTGGAACTGCTTCTTTCACGTGCATTTGAAGTGGGGTGTTTTTTCCTGCATGACGGTCGTCACCCGTGTGACGGTCGTCATGGAGCTGTGACGGTCGTCACAACAGCAAAATCAACAGTCTGCGTTTTTCATGTTATTTTCATCCGGTTTTTCGTCCACATTTCATCTGAGATTGCTTCTTTTCTTCATATTGCCTTGTTTGGACGTGATCATCAAATACCTGCAAAACATCAGACAAATAACACGGAAATAACCCGAAATTGGATCGAAAACAGTTAAACTTCAGTTGAATTGTGCATCAAAATATATATACGATTTCGTGTTATCAACCATTAGAAGCTCCAACGGAGAGACTCCATTAGGTATTCTTCTTCTCCAAAATTCTCACTCAATATGCATTGATTCATCTCCATTTTTGTTGCATACTGAAGTCCTACATGTGTAGGCAAATTCTAGATAGGTTAGGGTTGTGTCGATGATTTCAGTTTTGAGCACGTTTCTTTAATCATTCGAATCTCTCTGTACTTGCATGATAAATGAAAACTAAACCTAGATTTGGATTCTACATAACGTGGTGATCAAGTTGATGTTAAATTTCGTCCAATTTGATGAAGTTTTGAATCTCAGCTCCGACCAGGTGTGCCGGAGAAGACAACCGGAGAACAGTGCTCCGTCTTCTGGTTATTCCCTCCGTTTGGCTTACGTGTGTGCCACATGCGTTGTTTGACTGTTTGACTTAGATGGATCAACGGTTTAGATGCGTTTGACTGGGTGATGTATTTGATTGACCTGCCACGCATATTAGTGATACACGGCATTTTGCTTGTGGCTTGGCCTTGGGCTCAGAGTGCTACGCGCACCCCCCTTCATGAGAGGCCCAATTTGTTTGCCTTCAATACTTGCTATTTGCACCGTTCCTCATATTCTTTTATTTTCTTTTTCTTTTTTTATTTTGTTTTGATTTAAATTCAATAAAAATACTTCCAAAAGTGATAAAATCCTACAAAAATCTATTTAAGGCATTTTAGGATGTCCTTTAATTTTAGGAAATTTTTATTTTATTTTTTGGATTACTTTTCAATTAAAATGGGATCTATTCTTTGGAAGTGTTTTAATTGAACTTTTAATTGTTCTTATTTGTTTCATGCTTTGTTTTTGATCTTTTCTTTTGATCCAATGATTGAAACTTTTTCCTCATATCCATGATGAGTTGAAGAGTTTTTTAGGACACTTTTGCCCCTGGTTTGGTGCATTTTGGTTTGACTTTTAAGTCATTTTGTTTGACCCTCGATTATTCCATTTCAAAGTGGTACACCTTAGGGATTTATTTCTTTTGGTGGTGCTTTGATGGAACATTACCCATGTGCTTTTGGCCTCTGGTTGCCAACATTTTAATGTTCATTTGAGATTTTATTTGAGATTATTTGAGCCTTTTTTCCTGATTTTTAGGTGACTTGCAAGTCAAGGTACTTCTAAAGGAGGTTCATACAAACACTTGATCTAGTTTGAATGGGAAATGACTTCTATGGATCCCTTGAGCTCTTAATTCTTGTTGATTCATACTTCTAACATGTTGAGGTATTTGAATGCTCTTTTTTAAGTCATAAACTTGTTCATTTCTTGTTGATATTTGCATTCTTTTTTAGACTTTCCACTTGAAGTTCAAGTGTTGAATGTGCTTAAGACTTAGGTCTTTCTCCATGCCTATGCTTGCATTCGCTTTGGTGATTTTCCTTCTTTGGTTTATGTACCTTCCCCTCTCATCTTTTCTTCTGTCCCATGACTTTAGAATCCCATTTAAGATGGCTTAGTCCCTCCTTTGGAGGTACTTGAAGCACATCATGAATGGTGATTCTTTGAAGACTTCTCTTGTGTGTGCTTGCATGATCATTGAGATGGCTTATAGTTGAGTTACCCATTTGAGTTCCTTGCTGTCCTCACATTGCCTCCCATGATCTCATTTGATCATGGCTTCTTCTCTTTTTTTGGTTTGCCTTAGGGCTTATGGTTGATGACAAATGGTTGTAGGATTCATTTTCTCCCATTTCATCCCATTTTTGTGCACTTGTTTGATCTCTTTTGTGTGCATTCTTTCTTAATTCTTCTTTGCATCTCTCATATGCATGCTTGAGGTTGAGATGTGCTTGTGGAGGCTACTGCCCCACACTTTTTTCCTCCCTCACTTTCATTCTAATTGTGCATTACATGTTTGCGTACTTGCATCTTTCTTATTTCATGCTTCCTTCTTCTTCTTCTTCTTTCTTCTTTGCCATGTTCCCTTAGGATCTCTAATATCTTTTGTTTAAGAGGGATTATGATAGACCTTAGGCTTAAACCCATGCATGATAACATTAGGAATCATTCCCTTGTATCCCAAACATAGGTGCACTTTGTATGAGAACATTAGGTTGAGTCTTAGTCTCCCTTTAGAGTGTCTCTCTTCTCATCTCAAAACACTTTCAAAACACCTAATAAATGCTAAGGATTGTTGTACGTTACGAGCTTTGAGTACTTGGGAAATGGTGATTGGGGGGCCTCCTCTCAATTATCTAGAGTGTTTAGCGTATTTCCTTTGGACGATATGCAACGCATTCCCTCCTAGGTCATAGTCTTTAGTGCAACATGAATTACAAACAATAATCGATGCACTTCTTTAAAAAAAAAAAAAACTCCAAACCTTTTTATCCTTCAGGATCTTAATTTGGAAAACCTTTTTCATAAGGAGAGTTTTGTTAACTCTTGGTTCCATCGCAAACAGGTAACGCCTAAGTCTCCAATGGTCGAGCTGCATACACCTAACTGCTAGAACTAAGTTTTAACCCTACTCGGGCCTAAAACATTTTGAACCAACCGATGTTCTTGTTAGCCCAAACTACGTTTGCTCTGATTTATCATACCAGACGAGAATACGTACGCACAAGACGGCGATGTCTTAGCGAGCAACCTTCCCCACTTTCACCCGTAGTTAGCCGAACTACGTTCACTCTGACTTTCCCATTGCACGAGGGAATACGTAGGCATAAAGCGGCGATGCTCTATCGAGTCTCATTTCTTTTATTTTTTCCTTGAGTTGTAGCTTAGATAGTAAACACCCTTTAGATAGACAACAAAGCGTGAATCCCGTTGAGTACAATGGACGTGAGGGGTGCTAATACCTTCCCCTTGCGTAACCGACTCCCGAACCCGAGACATGGTTGCGATGACTTGTCTTCCCCCTTTTTTCGTAGGTTTTCTCTGATCGTTTCCTTTCCCTCTTTTGAGATAAATAACGAACAGTGGAGACTCTTCTGTCATTACCGACCCCTCTTCGCAGCGATGTGACATCTAGCGACTCTGTTGGGGAAAGGCGTTTCCCCTATGCGAGTCAATCCTAGTGCTTGGTTGTTTATCTCTTGGGTGTGTATGTATGTGTTGTACTTTATTTTCCCGCATTTACTTTCCGCATTATATATATCATTATTGTTGTACTGTTGGGGGGGGGGGGAATCTTCCACTGAGTGAGAAGCCAAACCCAGGCTTGAGTATACACCTAGCATTAGAGCGAAAAGTAGTGATAGACCTGTATGTTTCAGCATGCATTGGTCCCCACGAAATTCGCGTTCAGACGAGGTTTTCTGTGAAGGTATCCTATCATGTACATTAGTCGAGAGGGGGTATTTGATCAGGAAACTGTCGACTCTGAAGACCGATCATTTGTGATTCATCTAAGTGAGGCCACTTCAGGAGATTATGATGCCAAACCAGAAATGGTAAATGTATTATCGTTTCTCGAAAGTATGTGACACTGATGAACGCATAGGATGCCGAACCTTATCAGTGGATAGGGACATACCTGTGAGAGGGGTTGGGTTATGCAGGAAACCTTGGTCGTCAACCTACCCGATTTTCTTGGCAATATGAATATGTGTTCTTGATACAAAGGGTTCCTATCAGTGACAGTGTTATTTTCTTGTCAAAGCGGAGCACTGGTTCTTCTCAATCAACAGAACAACAATTTTGATCCCCTGTCGCATTTGCATTTGCATTTTCATTGACATGTATTTATGTTGCAGGTGTATCTTTTCTCCTTGATTCTAGTTTGCTAATACACTGTCATCATGGAACCTTGTTTGAAGAAAAATGTGTTATATAAGTTCCCGAATCCGGAGATAGGACCCCTACTAAAGCTCATCTCTTTGGCTGATCGTGGTGTGATGGAGGAATTCAGGAGAGAATATGGGAGAATCTTGAGTTTCATCTGTAAAGCTTCTAAGTTTGAATTAGATGGCCTTTATGCTCTTCTGCAGTTTTATGACCCACAGCTGAGGTGCTTTGCTTTTCCGGATTATGTTCTGGCACTTACCTTAGAGGAGTATTCTGTGTTGTTGGGTGTTTCTATCTTAGACCAGATGACATTCTATCACATTGATGCTGAGCCTGATCTGGCTAAGCTTGATGCTGCTCTTCATCTTGATGTTTCAGATATTTCAAGGAAGGTGGTTAAGAGGACTGGGGTGTCAGGATTTCCATTGCCTTTTCTGATTGACAAAGCTCAGCAGTTTTCCAAAGATGGTTGTTGGGTTGTGTTTAACTCTATCTTAGCACTGTGTATTTATGGTATCATGTTGTTTCCTAACCTTCCAGATTTTGTAGACTTAGATGCATTTCACATATTTGCTTCAGGGAATCCGGTACCTACGCTTCTGGGCGATGTTTATCATTCTGTTCACTGCAAGAATGTGAACCGGAGAGGGAAGAACGTATCTTACTGTGTTCCTTTGTTGTACAAGTGGTTTGCTAGTCATCTTCCCAAGACAGGTCCATTTGTCGCTACTGCTGGTACTTCAGAATGGTCAGAAAGGTTGATGGGATTGTCTGCAGAGAACATTATCTGGTTTGATAGAGACTTGCTTGGTACAGAGATTGTTTATAGTTGTGGTGGATTTCCTAACGCCCCGTTGGTTGGAAGGAAAGGGTGCATCAACTATAACCCATCTTTGTTAGTTAGGCAGTTTAGATACGCGCTGAGAGGACCTCCTAAGGAAGATGAGATACATGAATCTCTGTATCTCAATGGCTTGCTGGAGGGTGATACTTTGGCTAGAGTGGAGACAGCTTGGAGTAGTGTTCACAGGAAAGGGAAAGCTTTTCTGGGGAAGAGTAACATTAGGGCCTATGACCCTTATCTGACTTGGATTCGTGAGAGAGTTACCAGGTTACTAATGCCTTTCCGATCCGTAGAGCCTTTGTATCCTCTCATGATTGAGGAACCTACCGCTGTGGATATCCAGAAGTACAACTAGTTGTGGTCTGAGAAAGAGGAGCATCGGAAGGCTAATGAAGAGTTAGAGAAAGAGATCATTCAGCTCCGGAGTGAGAAGATTGAAGTTGTGTACTCTTCTAAGAGGCAGACTGAGCTTGTGAACAGGTTGGGTACAGATTTGACCAAGGAGGCTCTGTCATACCCTAAATTTGTCCTACCTTTCCTACTTTTCTTATCACAAATAACAAATGTTGTTTGTTATTTTTTCTAGATGATCATTTGGCCTTGGGCCATAATCTTCTAGTTATTTCACATGTCTTGGAGTCTTTGTTGGTTGGTGTTTAGTGTGGTCATAAGCCCGTATGGAAGGTGTGGAGTCCAATTGAAGATAAGAGAAGGTTAGGTCATGCTTATGGTTAAATAACCAAGATATGGCTGGATGGTTAAACCATGGTTCAAGCTATAAGACATGAGTTATTTTAGAGCATGCTCAAAAGTCCACAATGAAGGTTTTAGTCTATCATGTTTTCAAGTGGCAAGCTTTGAGATCGATTTGTGTTTTACTCATATTTAACTCATTTCTCAAGAGGTTATTAAAGAGCTCAAAATTGGTCTATGGAAGATCTTATTTTTTTTTAGGACCAATTCCAGGCGTTATTCATTTCAAATGAGAATTCAATATTGATGAGAGCTGGTTTCAAGATTTGAATGTGGAATCAATTTGGGAAGTTTAAATTTTAATTATTATTTTTTGTGGGAAAATGAAGAACTCAAAGCATTTTTAAATTATTTCAAAGGTGCAAGGATTAAAGTTTGAACATTGTAATTTAAAACCCATTCATATCTCAAAATTCATACACTCGCTTTCCATACAAAATTGTCAAGACCGGGATTCAAGTTACAAAGCCCATATTGTCAAACTTTGCAAATACATTGT
The DNA here is from genome assembly GCA_963859935.3 of Lathyrus sativus. Classification (NCBI taxonomy): domain Eukaryota; kingdom Viridiplantae; phylum Streptophyta; class Magnoliopsida; order Fabales; family Fabaceae; genus Lathyrus; species Lathyrus sativus. The sequence goes on along the minus strand of CAWUDS030000390.1, from coordinate 99,336 downwards.
TCAAATTATTCTTATTACACATAGACTCAAGAAAATTCACAAAAAATAGTATGTAGCAAGCCCACATCAAGCACTCCTAACTCACACAAACAACTCAACCGTAACTCCCCTATCACAATAACCAAAACTTTCCTTCCATGTAGTTAGGATCCTCTCTTTAACAACATATTTGTTAAAACTCCACCTTCATACCACTCTCTTCTGCAAACACATAACACCACCATTTATTTTCATACAACCTGCTGCATATTCGTTCCATTCGCCACCCTCTGTACTTAAAATCACTCACAAAACAACCACAATCTCACCACAAAAGAGCTTCAAACCAAAATACTCACATCCTCTGATCTGAACCATAAAACCTCCTCAGCTTTTTGTAGCCACAGTAGCTAAGATCTCCATTTTTCTCACTTCCAACCATTAAGTGTTTCTCACAACAAAACAACACAGCTCGACGATCAATGTCAATGACGATCCCGATAATGTCGTGAACTCAACTCAACATCAAGGCGTAGTAAGAAATTCCTCATTCTGGCAGCAACTTTGATTCCATAACATTCATTATCTTCAAGATATGGCTTTTATGATAAAATCAGCGTTGAGGTTGGAGAAGGATCTTATACGCTGAAGCTGGTATTGAAGCTGTTAAGCTTGTCGTTCAAGGGGAAAGGATGAAAGTGATTAAGCTGCAGGTCTCACCCCATAATCGTTAACTCTCTAACAACTTCTCACCTTATGCGTTTCCACCATTGTGCATGTTTACATCACAAAACCATCCCTTCATAAGATTCATCATCTTCTCAATAGCACAAAACTTACAGCATTCATACAAATCTCTTCTTCAACACTAACCATCCAATTAACCTTTTGTAAAAAAGTAAGTTGAAAAGTAGAATGGATCTATACACTCAGGAAATATCCTCTTCTCTAACCTTAACCTTCGCATTGCTTCTCACCACTTACACGTTAAATCACCAAATCGAGTACCATCATCGCCGTATCCACGAAAGCAACTTTGATCCCTCCCTCACTGCTTTCATAAGCCAATACCCTTAGTTTCACTCTTCGTAACACATTCCATAACACATACAACAAGCTCCAAACTGATTCAACACCAGTATCAATCATGCTCCATCAATTCTCTAATCAACAACATCACCATCAACCTGTGGAAGAACAACAACAGGGATGTGCAAGAACGCTTCTATCAGAACAGGGTTATGTACCAAAACTAATAAACAGAAAGTACAGATTCATGTACATTACCTCAAGTTGCTACTTAACCCAAACATCAGTTCACCCTAAACATCACAAAGAAAACACCACGACCGAGCTGCCCTTGACCACCCTTTTTCCTTCCATCTGCTGTCAGTTTTTCCCAACCTTCATTGCATAGCCAAAACAACAAAACATTACCGTTAAACTGTCTTCTTCAATCCAAATTCCCACCTGCAAATCAGAAATTCAAAACTGATTAGAAGGATACAATGAGATAGAACCAATCCTAAACCATAAAAACCGCAACACCATTCCTCAAACAAACTTTCTGACCTTAATCATAAATCTGCAGCACACACGATAGGCTTTTCGTTTCTTTTTTTTTCATCACTTGTTCATCTCCGCTAAGACCTGTTTTCACTCTATCTATCACCTTCATATTATGTGACAATTATACACTCTTCATCAGCATCGAAACAACCATTTTCTTCATTGAAACTCCTCCGAGACCTCCTTTCCACATCGACCTTCGCCTCCATTGTTATTAACTTCAACCATAATGACCCTGCAAAAATTTCAAACATAGAATAAACCAACACGAAAACAGCTGTATCATACACATAACTTGTACGGAAAAATTCACAATACACCACTACTTGTACCATTCTGAAAAATACATTGAAACCTGTACAAAATTCAGCCCAGAACCACGTACCCTCTCCGCTTTTTCATCCTACAGTGTAGCAAAACCACAACATCGTACCTTCTCCCAAATTCCCAAGATACCCTTTAGAGCTTACATAAATATCATCTTCTCTCAGAGTAAAAGGGGAGCCTCAAAAAACCCTAGCAGCCACAACTTGGAAACCCTCTCATTCTTCATCAGCCACAAACTCTTCTTCAACCTTCATGTCCTAAAATACGTCCTCCCCTCTTCAACCCCAACAACCAAGAGACCAAATGAAAAAACTCTTCAATCCTCAACAGGACCTAAAAAAAAATCAAAACTGAACTCATTTATCCTCCATCATCATCTTCATATGTGAAACCTCTTTGAAACCATACCCTTCAAATTTCACCATAAAAAGAAAAAACCTAGCCGCTGAGGAGGTCGATGGGGGAGGCTCACCATTCTTCTTCCTCCAAGCCCTAAAAGAATCTTTTTTTTTTCCTCCAAACCTTCACGATACCTCTTCTAAAAATCTCTAATAAAAGAAACCTAGAACCAACGACTTTCCTCTCCTTCAACAGAACAATAGATCCATAAACCCCAAAACATTCTTCACTGTAAACCCCAAATCCATAACATTTTCTTCCTTTACCAACCAAAAACCATTATTTACCTCCGTGAAACCCTAAACCCCCAAACCTTCCGCCATACCCATAAGACCCAACTTCTCCTTCAAAATCAAATCAAAACGAAATCACCACCACTCTTATCCCAAACTTTCAATCTTCTTCTTCATCCGTTCAACCCTAACCTACATAAAAACTCGATCAACACCAGACGAAACAAAGAATAACAGAACAGAGGGATGAATGAGAGCAGAGGGAGGAAGTGAAATCCAAATCGTGAGTAGGGGAAGTGACTCGCGTGAGAAAGAAGGTTGTTTGTTTTTTTTAAAAGCGAAAATTGTTTATCTTTTTATTCTTTTCTGAGCTTTCCATGGATTGTTTTTACCAAGTTTGGTGTTGGATAAAACAAAGAGAAAAGTTGGGAGATAGTGTCTTCTCACCGGTTCCACGCATCTAACGGTTTTGGCTAACCTGGTAGCTTGGGCTTACAGCCCGTTTGAAATCTAACACCGTTTTCTTATTTTATTTTTTAAAAAAAAAACGGGTATGATGTTTAACTAAAAGGAAGGATGGTTTGACCCATATGATTTCTATAGCTAACACATAACACCCGTTGAACATTATCCCCCCTTTTCTTTATGTGATTTTGTAAAGTTTTTATTTATTTATTTATTTTCATTTAATCTTTTTTTGTTCAACTAAATATTGTGAGATTTAGTTCATTTTTAACCTTTTGGGTCGATGACGATACCCCAAGTTATAACTTTGTCAAATTATTGACGAGTAATGACAAACCCGAGACCGTTTTCCTTTTAACTTCTTTCATTTCGATTTTTATCGATTTCTTGCTTATTTTGGTCAATGACAATTTTTAAATTATTATCGGTCAAAATTATTGATAGATGATAATTTTAGTCGAGACTATTTCACTTGCACTTCAAATTATCTTTTGAACATTTTCTCGAAAAAAACTCCAAAAAAAGGGAGATTCTTGAAATCTAGCATTTCTTGATCTTCGAATGAGCAACTCTCGAGACTCGCTCTTGAGTTGTTGTTCATTCAATCTTTTGATTTCTCAAGCATATTCTCAACGTCTTTTTGATCAAACCCCGAAAGAAGGAGGCACTTGGAGTCTAGCATTCCTTGTGTCTTCGAGTGAATAATTCTCGAAGCACGCCCTTTGAGTTGTTATTCACTCAACCTTTCGAATTCAATCATTTTTAAACATTCTCCTAAGTCGAATGCTCGTCCGCATTCGCAACTCACGTGTCATTCACAACTCCTCGTGGTTTTGATGTTAGGGGCACCCTCAGGGACTAATATCATTTCTCACAACCCTAACACTTGACACGTCGTCAAGTCGATTCCATTTTCAAACAAATCCTCGACACGTCGTCGAGCTATTCCAAACCAACTTCCTTTGGCCATGCATGCTATTTCTTTGATTCGATCCTTTCACAAACATTTTTTAAAACTTACGAAAGATGGATATTCTTAGAATCAAGCATTCTTTGAATATTTGAATGAGTAACTCTCGAGGCGCGCCCTTGAGTTGTTATTAGTTCGTTCTTTCGTTTTCAAAACATCCAACTCTTTATCTCCAACCTATTCAGTCAATTCCGAAAGAACTGAGTCTTGAATCTCGCATTCTTTGAATTCTTGAGTGACAAGATCTCGAGGCACGCTCTTGGGTTGCTTGTCAGTCACCCTTTCGTTTCTTTCTCAAACTTCCAATCTATTCAAACCTCATCTTTTCGTGGTCGTTACCACGAACTACGACTACTCTGATTCTTCATTCTCGTCCGAATGTAAGATACGTAGGCACAAGATTGCGATGATCTTGGCGAGCACATTTCCCATTCTTTCCCCTATGCCACACTTCTATCTTCCTCCATTATTTCGTCCACACATTCCCAACCTTTCCTGTAGTCGAACTACGACGCTCTGATTTCTCATTCTCGTTCGAATGAGCATACGTAGGCACAAGGGCCCCATCCTTGGCGAGCACCCTATCTTCTAACCGCCCCATTCCCCTAGCGTCTTTAACTTTTATCCTACCAATTCTACCTTTAACAACGAAAAGAAAACAAGTAAACCTAAACAACACTCCCCACATTTACCTTAAGAGGTTCCCGTCGAGTACGACGGACGTGAGGGGTGCTAATACCTTCCCCTCACGTAACCGACTCCGAACCCGGAACATGGTTGCGACAGCCCTGTTCCTATCCTTTCGTTTTAAGATGTTTTCTCGATATTTTCCTCTCCCGTTTGTTCGGGAAAAATAAAGTTCGGTGGCGACTCTGTCGAACCGTATTTCCGCGCCTTTCGTGCGAGGGTCGTTTCTCCGAAAGGTCTCCATGATTTTTCGAGGTGCGACAGGTGGCGACTCTGCTGGGGATCATTTTTGCTCCATGCAAAGAGAGAGTCGAGCCTATCTTTTGGTTTGTGAGGAGTGTTTGTTTTTATTTGTTTTCTTTTTGTATTTGTTCTCTTGTAGATTTTATTTGTGCTTTTTATCTGGGCTTGTTGGTTTTTGGGATGACATCATGAGTAAGGCTCTACGCCCGAGCTTTGGTAAAGCAGAGAGAACACATAGTTTAGAATTGGTAGTCGAGTAGTGTTAGTCTCCGAGGACTTGCTCCTTGTGGGCCTAGCATGAAAGCTCCTCCAGAGGAGACCTATTCGTAGATATCGTCGTAACGCAGCTAGCCTGTTGCACGACTTGATTAATGAAGGGTTCGTGATTCTGGGAACCTTTTGTTAGCACCAGTTCCGATATTGGTGGTCGTGTAGTGTTAGTCTCCAAGGACTCGCTCCTTATGCGCCTAGCATGAGGACCCCGCTCAGGAGAGACCTTATCGTCATTATCGTCGTAATACAGCCAGCCTGTTGCGTGACGCTAATACGACTAGTGTCTGTGATCCTGGGAACCAAAACGTAGGAACCATCCCGTAAGTGGGTTTATGGGTAGAATGTTTAGATCTTCCCGTATAGGTTGTACTCGTCAGTTTTTGATCGGAAATTGTGGTTGTGGATCTATTACAGTTATCGGCTCCAAAATTGTTTGATTGTGATCCTGTGATCCTGGATCTTGCATCTTGCATTGCATCTTGCATATCATTTTCATTGCATTTCATATGTTGTGCGTTTTGCATTTCCAGTCCTTCAACAGAATCTTATGTCTCCGTTCCTTCCTCTCCAGTAAATTAAGCTGATTCCTCGACACCAATATGCAACTAGAGCCAATACCAGACGAATGATGGAGCAGATTCAACAGGAATAAGTCTCCTTCAGGGAAGAGTTGGATTCTAGGAAGGAAAGATCGACCAGATCCTCGAAGCCATCCTCGCAGCCAGGAGAGAGGAAGAACAGCGTGAAGCCGCCGCTGTCGTCAACAACAATGGTCAAGGACAAGGGTCTACTGCCATCCCTTGGTTCCGATTCCAAATCCTCATGGGATGCCGCTAAACTTCAATAACGCAGCCGAAGGAAACACTTCTCAGCCAATTCCAGCGCCTGGAGTTACGTTGGAGTTATCCCGCACGCCCAGCCTACTGCTGTGCAAATCCCAGTTCCTCATGTCGAAGATACTCTGATGGATCAGTATGACGACGTTCAGAACTATCATGCTGCTATCCCCATTGCCAGTCCTATTGCCGCTCAGGATTCTGAAGCCATGAAGATGTGCCGAGATCTAGCCGAGAAACTCCGAGCCATGGATGGGCACAATTCAATTCTTTCAGTGCT
>CAWUDS030000390.1:58240-92575 GCA_963859935.3 Lathyrus sativus | reverse complement strand
AGGAATGCAATGCATGGAAATGAGGATCATCAGTCTGTGCGAGTCGACACTGTTCATGGGGATGGTACTCCCACACCAGTGGCTCCGCCTGTAGTCAACATACCCGCTGTCAATGTCAACAACGGTACTGCTGCTGGGAACGGTAACGTTGGAATTGGGAACGAGACTGATGTCCATAACGTTGGGCTTGGTGATGTCAACTTGGGTGATAATATGGGAGGCAATGGCTTCGGTAACGCTGGATTTGGCTTCAATGACCAGGGATTCGATAATACTGGGAAATATGGTTTCAATGCTCAAGGCTTTGGGCAGGACAGACTTGGTATGACTAATCAGGGTTATGGAGGATTCGGAAATGGAAACGGCGCTGGGTTAATGGCTTTTGGACCTGCTGGAGTTGCTCCGGGATACGGTAACAGGGGGCGAGGCCCGGTCATGAATCAGATTAGAGCTGGCCGTAACAATGGATACGATGGGTATGGAGCTGGGAATGGTAACTGGCAAGAGGATCAGCAAGAGGACGCTTTCTCCGGTGGAGGTTTCGAGGGGCCTATGGATGACTCCCAGAGGATCAGAATGCTAGAAGAGCAGATGAGGGGGGGTCGTAAATCAAAGTGTTGTGGGCTTAGATATGTCAACAATGGGTCTGGTGCCTGGCCTGAGGGTGCCAATCAAATTCAAAGCTCCTACATTTGACAAGTATAAAGGGGACACCTGTCCAAAAGTGCACGTGCGGTCATATTACAGAAGGATGTCGGCGTATTCAACTGATGAGAGAATGCTAATGCATTTCTTTCAAGATAGCTTGTCAGGTCCTTCCCTTGAGTGGTATATGGGATTGGAGCCAACACATATAAAGACATGGAAGCAGCTGGCAGAGGCATTTGTAGCTCACTATAAGTATAACAGCGACTTGGCACCCAACCGGGTCCAATTGCAGGGGTTATCCCAGAAGAAGGGTGAGAGCTTTAAAGAGTATGCGCAGAGATGGCGCGACATGGCTGCTAGGGTCCATCCTCCTCTAGAAGACAAGGAAATGAATGACATGTTCATAGGGACATTCACCGGCATGTTTTATGACAAGTTGTTTCACACATCTTTGGGCAGTTTCTCAGACTTAATTCTGATGGGAGAAAAGATTGAAAGCAACATTAAACAGGGAAGATTCCAAGTTGAGGAATCTACTGCATCTGGCAGTAATAGAAAGGCTTTTGGTGGGCGCCGTCAGGGAGATGCAAGCGCGGTGTTTGGGGGCCGAGGCCGAGGCCGGGGCAGAGGTCGAAACTAGTATAATCAGCCGCAGCAGGTGGCGAGTGTTACTATTCCGTTTCAGCAACAACCATTTCAACAACAACAACAACAGCAACAGCAGCCGCAGCAGGGGGCACAGCCGGCTCAGCGCAGATTCCAGGGGGGTAAACCAAGGAGAGTGTTTGAAAAGCCTCCTTCAAGGTATGCAGATTTGCTACAAACGCTATTAGGGTTGAACCTGGTCGAGAAGAGAACTCTAGCACCAATAACAGACACTCCTCCGTATGGTTATGATGCAAGCAGGCACTGTGAATTCCACTTTGGGGCTCCGGGCCACGATGTAGAGGGCTGCCATGCATTCAAGCATGTTATGCAGGATCTATTGGATAGTAAGGCTATCAATTTTGGAACGGCGGGTCCGAATATAGTGCAGAAGCCCATGCCCAACCATGGGGCAAACGCCATTTTAACTGAGGAGGGTTTGAATTTGATTATGAATGTCGATGATTTAAAGACACCGTTGTGTGAAATAAAGAGCCGATTATTGCAAGGGGGTGTCTATCCTGGATGTGACGAGTATTATTCAGAATGCTGGACCCTAGCTGGGGGTTGTGATGACTTAAAGAAAGGTATTCAGGCTTTAATAGATGGCAGCACACTGCAATTTGACCGAGCAGCAATCGAAGAGCCTGCAGGGGCATTACCAGACAAGCAAAGTGATGTGGCCACTGTGACGATTCCTCGAAAGACGATCACCATAACGGCACCGGCCCAGCGACCACCGATCACTATCACTAAGGCCGGACCAATCCCGTACGAGAGCACAAAAGCAGTCCCCTGGTCATATGGGTTGGAAGTGTATTGTGACGGAGTAAAGATTGATGTTAATAAGCATCCAGCTGAGGCTGTAGACAACGTTGTCGGTACCGGAGGTATGACAAGGAGTGGAAGAATATTCATATCGCCTGAGGTAGAGGCTGAAAGACTGGCGAAGGGAAAGGGAAAGATGGTTGAGAATGTCCCAGTACAGGGGAATGGAAAAGAAGCGGCATCGAAAGATGTGGAAGAGTTCATGCGTTTGATTCGAAAAAACGATTATAAGATTGTTGAGCATCTGCAACAGACGTCGTCAAAGATATTATACTGTCGTTGCTATTATGTTCTGAAGCTCACAGAAATGCATTGCTGAAAGTCCTGGATACTTCCTTCGTACCCCAAGATGTTTCCGTGAATCAGCTGGAAGGAGTGTTGGCACATGTGAATGCAGGTCATAGCTTGGGCTTTACAGACTTTGACTTGACCCCTAAGGGGAGAGAGCATAATATGGCGTTACACATCTCTGTGGAGTGTAGAGGATCAGTCATGTCTCATGTACTGGTAGACACCGGATCGTCTTTAAACGTGCTGCCCAAGAAAGCGATGATGAAGCTAGATGTCAGAGGAATCCTGTGCACGCCCAGTGACTTGGTGGTCAGGGCATTCGATGGTACGCGAAGAACAGTTTTTGGATCAATAACATTGCCTCTACAGGTGGGGCTGGAGGTTTTCGCGACTGAATTTTATATCATGGACATCCAGCCAGCCTACAGCTGCCTTCTCGGACGACCCTGGATTCATGGGGCTGGGGCAGTCACGTCTACCTTGCATCAAAAGTTGAAATATATGGTAGGAGACAGCGTGGTCACTGTATGCGGAGTAGAATACATCCTGGTCAGCCATCTGTCATCATTTAAGTATGTGGAGGTCGATGGAGAGATTCACGAAACACCCTGCCAGGCATTTGAAGGGTTGCGCATCAAGGACAAAGGTCCCGGGCCGAGTAAAGCGTCGGAGATAGCCGTCTCGTCATATAAGGAAGCTCAAGCTCTGGTAGAGACAGGTGAGACAAAGGGTTGGGGCAAAGTGCTGGATATTCCTGTGAAGACGGACCGGTTTGGGTTGGGGTATCAACCGTCGTCATCAACACCTGCTGTGGGGGCACCCCGTTTCAGAGCACCAATAACCATCATTGCTAGTGGAGTATGTCATGAGACCATCAACGCTGCTTCAGAGTCTGACGAAGGAGACAGCGACTGCGATATGGACGCTTGGATTCAGCCGAGCGTGCCAGGACAGGGATTGTGCAACTGGTCTATTCAGGAGATTGTTCCTGTGACTCTTAAACAGTAATGCTTTGTTTTATTAATTGTTGAACAATCTGATGTCTTGCCCGGGGCATCATGATTTGCTTAGGGTTGTGCTGTTATGAACATTGCGTGTTTATCATTAAATAAAAGGCGTTTTTCATGTGCAAATATTGCGATCTCTGTTTTTCTTGTTTTGTATTTTACAATAAAACGGCAACGTGGTTATTCGCTTTATACGCATTTTGAAGCATTTAACCATTCTTTTTGCAGGATAACATTTTCAGATGACATCCTTGAATCACCTATGACTCGTCCCGACTTTGAGCACCCGGTATTTCAGGCCGAAGAAGAGATTGTTGAAGATGGTGACGTTCCCGAAGAATTGTCTTGGTTGGTGAAGCAAGAAGAGCGAGTCATTCTGCCTCATGAGGAGGTCATCGAAATTATTAACCTGGGGTCGGAAGGGGTTGAAAAGAACATTCGTATAGGAGCTGCGCTGCAGAGCGACGTCAAGCGAAAACTGGTTGAAATGCTCAGAGAGTATAGCGATGTGTTCGCTTGGTCGTATGAAGACATGCCAGGGCTGGATACAGATATGGTTGTGCACCGTCTGCCGTTGAAAGAAGAATGCCCGCCGGTCAAGCAAAAGCTTCGCAGAACTAGACCCGATATGGCAGTGAAGATTAAAGAAGAGGTTCAAAAGCAGTGGGATGTTGGTTTCCTAGCTGTTACAAAATATCCCTCATGGGTCGCTAATATTGTACCAGTGCCAAAGAAAGACGGTAAAGTGAGAATGTGCGTAGATTACTGTGACTTGAACAAAGCGAGCCCGAAAGACGATTTTCCGCTTCCTCATATCGATGTGCTAGTTGACAACACTGCTCAATACTCCGTATTCTCCTTCATGGATGGCTTCTCAGGCTATAACCAGATCAAAATGGCGCCAGAGGACATGGAGAAGACTACCTTCATAACACCTTGGGGAACATTTTGTTACAAAGTGATGCCCTTCGGATTAAAGAATGCTGGGGCAACGTATCAGCGCGCAATGACGACTCTTTTCCATGATATGATGCATAAGGAGATCGAAGTTTATGTTGACGATATGATTGCCAAATCCCAGACGGAGGAAGAGCATTTGGTGAATCTGCTGAAGTTATTCAAAAGGCTTAGGAAGTTCAGGCTGAGACTGAACCCTAACAAATGCACCTTCGGGGTGAGATCGGGTAAACTGCTGGGGTTTATTGTAAGCGAAAGAGGAATAGAGGTCGATCCTGCTAAAATAAAAGCAATACAAGAGATGTCGACGCCTAAAACAGAAAAAGAGGTGCGCGGGTTTTTAGGGAGGTTGAACTACATCGCTCGGTTCATATCTCACCTAACGGCTACGTGTGAACCATTGTTCAAGCTGTTGAAGATCAAGCTGTGACGTGGAACGAAAATTGTCAAAAGGCGTTCGATAAAATAAAGCAATATTTGCAGGAGCCTCCTATTCTGATACCTCCAGTGGCAGGGAGACCCTTGATTATGTATTTGACAGTTCTTGAGGGGAGCATGGGTTGTGTTCTCGGTCAACATGACGAGACAGGAAGAAAAGAGCATGCGGTCTACTACTTGAGTAAAAAGTTCACTGAATGTGAATCTCGATACTCAATGCTTGAAAAAACTTGTTGCGCGCTAGCCTGGGCCGCCAAGCGTTTGAGGCAATACATGCTGAATCATACAACCATGCTCATCTCGAAGATGGATCCTATCAAATATGTATTCGAAAAGCAGGCATTATCGGGGAGAATTGCCCGTTGGCAGATGGTCTTGACTGAATATGACATCCAGTATGTCTCGCAAAAGGCTATAAAGGGGAGTGTGCTGTCTGAGTACTTGGCTGAGCAGCCTATTGAAGATTACCAATCGATGAGGTTTGATTTTCCTGACGAGGATATCATGTACCTAAAGATGAAAGATTGTGAAGAGTCGTTGCCAGACGAAGGACCAGAATTGGGTTCCAAATGGAAGTTGATCTTTGACGGAGCTGGTAAACGCTTACGGTAGCGGAATAGGGGCAATCATCACTACGCCACACGGGTCGCACATCCCGTTTACTGCTCGATTGACCTTTGCAGTTACCAATAATGAAGCCGAATACGAAGCTTGTATCATGGGGCTTGAAGAAGCCATTGATTTGCGAATCAAAAATTTGGACGTATACGGAGACTCAGCTCTGGTGGTGAATCAGATAAAAGGAGAATGGGAGACACGTCAGCCCAATTTGATACCTTACATGAACTATGCAAGGAGATTGTTGCCTTTCTTTGACAAGGTTGAATTGCATCATGTACCGCGAGCAGAAAATCAGATGGCTGACGCCCTGGCCACTTTGTCTTCCATGTACAAAGTCAACTTCTGGAACGAGGCTCCCAGCATTGTTATCTCTCGACTTGACAGACCTGCCTTCGTAGTTGCTATTGACGAAGCTTCTGACGACAAACCATGGTATTTTGATATCCTCAACTTCCTGAAGAATAAAGAGTATCCGGCTGGGGCATCCAGTCAAGATCAGAAGACTCTCAGGAGATTGGCGGGTAATTTCTATTTGAATCCGGATGGTGTCTTATACAGAAGAAACCACGATTTGGTGTTGCCTGCGTTGTGTGGACGAAAAAGAGGCGAAGTTGCTCATGGAGGAAATACACGAAGGTGCATTTGGTACGCATGCTGGTGGGCATGCTATGACGAGGATGCTGCTGCGGGCAGGTTATTTTTGGCTGACTATGGAAACTGATTGTTTCAAGTTTGCAAAGAAGTGCCACAAGTGCCAAATCTATGCTGATAAGATCCATGTGCCCCCGAGTCCTCTGAATGTGATGTCATCGCCATGGCCATTCTCGATGTGGGGAATTGATATGATTGGAAAGATCGAGCCGACAGCTTCTAACGGGCACCAGTTCATTCTAGTAGCAATCGATTATTTCACCAAGTGGGTGGAAGCGGCGTCTTATGCAAATGTAACCAAGCAGGTGGTAGCCCGGTTCATCAAGAGAGATATCATTTGCAGATATGGGATTCCCGAGCGGATAATCACTGACAATGGTTCAAACCTGAATAACAAAATGATGAAGGAGCTCTGTCAGAATTTCAAGATCGAACATCACAACTCCTCCCCTTACCGACCCAAGATGAATGGCGCTGTTGAAGCGGCCAATAAGAATATAAAGAAGATCGTTCAAAAGATGGTGGTGACTTATAAGGATTGGCATGAGATGCTACCTTTCACTTTGCACGGTTATCGTACGACGGTACGCACATCAACCGGGGCAACCCCATTCTCGTTGGTATACGGAATGGAAGCAGTGCTACCATTAGAAGTCGAGATTCCTTCTCTGAGGGTATTGCGAGATGTTCAACTAGATGAGGCAGAATGGGTGAAAGACAGGTTGAACCAGTTGAGTTTAATGGATGAGAAGAGGCTAGCTTCTCTAGCATACGGTCGTTTGTACCAGAGCCGAATGAAGAAAGCATATGATAAGAGGATACATCCGCGGAGCTTTCAGACAGGCGACCTTGTGTTGAAAAGGATTCTCCCGCCGCAGGCAGATCACAGGGGCAAGTGGACCCCCAATTACGAAGGGCCATACGTTGTCAGAAAAGTCTTTTCAGGAGGAGCTTTGTTGTTGTCCACCATGGACGGTGAAGACTTTACGTCGCCTGTGAATTCGGACGCAGTTAAAAAATACTTTGCTTAAAATTGACCCGCTGGACAGAAAAAAGAGAGTCCAGGCAAAAATAGGGCATCCTGGCGAACCAAAAACAGAATGAAAGGTTCGGGCAAAAGTTAGGGATAAAATTGAAAAATGTACACCCGCGAAGTTGAAAACCTACACTGGGCGGCTTCAGCAAAAAGGGGTATCCCGGTGAACTGAAAACCCGTAAAGGGCGGTTCACGCAAAAGTTAGGGATTTGAAAAGCAAATGGCTGCGGTCCGAATTTTGATACTGCAGTGAGCATTGGTGCGGGAGAATATACTCAAGGGGGCGATTATCAGATACAATCTCTTCGGAAGTGTGGATACCGGGAAAAGCATTAGAGTCGGGTGAGTCATAGGAGGATCAGTTCGTGATGTTCGTCTGCATCCCGTTGCCGACATGTGTACGAATTTAATTTGTCAATATATTTATGCTTCTTGTGCATACTTGTATATTTGTTGTGCGTAGCTTCCTCTTTTCAGGAGTTACATCCCGTGTACAAAAACTCTGCCCACTCAGGGGCCCAATCAATAAAATATGTTATTCAGTATTTGATGCTGATTCTTTACTGTTTTGTGCATGATAAACGCCTAGGTTTGATGAAACTAGCATGTGCATAACGTCACTGGCCCTTGCCAATAATTGCTAAAACTTTGAATTAACTGAAAATGATGTCACTAACGCTAACCTGAATAGATTTGGTTGCATAGGCTTGTCTTGTCTTGTTTGTGTTGTTCCAGGGTTCATAGCCGTACAAAGTGGACGATCCAAAGATTGCAGTAACGAAAGAATCGCTCCCCACGCAGGTCGCGTTCCCGAGATAACAATTTCCTCACTGAAGAAAGATCAAATTCCCCAGCTAGCGGTAGCTTATCCAAAGGACATTCTCCAGCCAAGTCGTTTATCTTCAGCAGAGTTTGGCGATTCCAAGATTGTAGGCCGTGTTCAGACAATGTGATGTCCCCCAGAAGGATTCCCCTATCTCAAGCGGAGTGGTCTAGCCGCAGAAGATTAATATTTGTGAACTGTATTCAGACAGTTTACCTTTCCCCGCAGGGTCATTTACTCTCCCCCCGCGGAGTCAGTTGATTTTCCCCAAGAAAATCGTTTCGTCCCCAGCGGAGTTTTCTTTCAGCAAGTGCTCTTTCCTCCCAGTGGAACTCGAAGATTAAGACTCTCCCCGGCAGAGTTGGTTGTGTGCCCTGGCATTTATTTTGTCAGAATACCGTGTGATATCCGTTCACTCTCCAGCAGAAGTCCAATCATACCAGGCGCATCTGCTATTCTCCAGCAGAGTTATATTCCCCAGCAGGGTGTTACTTCAATGAGGTGATTGGTTTAAGTTCCCAATTTCCCAGCTGAGTCGACTTCACTCTTCCAGCATTTATTTTGCTGGAATAATTCTGTAGCACCTGGCTATCCCCAGCAGGAGTCGGCAGTATCTTCAGCATTTATTTTGCTGAAGCAGTTTCCTATATCCCAAGCAGTTCGAGTCTGCATTTGCATTGGCATATAGTGTCATATTTGCATCCACCCAAATAAAAGCGCGCAGCATTTCCATGTCGAATGGAGCATTGTGTCTTTGTCAAACATATGCACTTTGAAACATAAACCAGGTTGGCTAACTGTTTGTTTCAAGTATTGCTCTCTTGCAGGTGGAAGGAGCTCTTGCTCAAATGAATTACCAAACATTCAAGATCTCGACGTGAGACATTCAACGAAAATGTCGGTTTTATTCCCCACAGAGTTATTCGGTTAAGTTCTCTTCGTCTCTGAGCATAGTTATTTGTGTAAATTTCTCTTGTTTTCCCCGCCAGAGTTATTAGGCAAAATCTCTCCTTGTCCCCAAGCAGAGTCATTTATCATCAAAAGGGTTTCATGAATCAGGATTTCAGAGGCTGCCGCCGGTTATCAGAACAGGCGTCCGGTAGTTTGGTTTCCAAATATCCCCAGTAGAGTCCGCTTCAAAGTCGCTGTCACGTCAGTGCTAAGAAGTTTGTGGGTTGGGATCAATGGAGAAATGAGTCCTGACGTGGACAATTTATTCCTATATTGACGGGATTTCTTCGTGTTATAGAAGTGGGTGTCCTAACGTGGACAGTTTTATTTCCCCGGGCTGATAAGAGGTGTTAGTCCTAACGTGGACAGGTTCGATTTCTCAGAATTGATGGAATGCTAGTCCTAACGTGGACAGGTTCGATTGCTCGGTATTGGTGGAATGTGAAGTCATGACGTTGACAAAGTTGATTATTCCTCGTGTTGGTGTCCTGACGTGGACCATTTATTTCCAGCAGATATCTTTATTCGTAATGGTGAAATGTGCGTCCTGACGTGGACAAGTTTATAGTTCTTCGTGACGACAAGATGCGAGAGTCCTGATGTGGACAAATTTATCCTTCTTCGTGTTGTTGGCGAAGTGTGTGTCCTGACGTGGACGAGTTTTATTCCCCCAGCAAGTCAAAGACGCGCAAGTCCTGACGTGGACAAATTTTATTTCCTCAGAGAGTCAAGAGGTGAGTCCTGACGTGGACAGATCAAGACGAAAAGTGATTCCTTACGTGGAAAGAAGACGTATTCCTTACGTGGGAAGATGTGATTCATTACGTGGAAAGATTGTATTCCTTACGTGGAAAGATTGGAGTCCTTACATGGACAAATCAAGATGAGATGGGAGTCCTTACGTGGACAAATCGAGATAAGATGGTTTCCTTACGTGGAAAATTGGATTCCTTACGTGGAAAGAAGTTGTTTCCTTACGTGGAGAGATGGTTTCCTTACGTGGAAAGATTGATTCCTTACGTGGAAAGTTTAGTCCTGACGCTGACAGATTTAGAAGAGAGTTTATTCCTAACGTGGAAAGAAGTTAATTACTTACGTGGAAAAGTGATATATTCCTTACGTGGAAAGGTGGGTCCTAACGTGGACGAGGTATTCCTTACGTGGACGAGGTATTCCTTACGTGGACGATGTATTCCTAACGTGGAAGAGTTTAGTCCTAACGTGGACAGGTTATTCCTAACATGGAAAGAAGATGTATTCCTTACGTGGAAAAAGTTGGTCCTGACGTGGACAGTGTTGATAGAATCCCCTCGTGATGTTGAAAGGCAGACGAGTCATCCCCAGTGAAGTCGCCGAAGTTTTTCCGAGTTGACAGCAGGTGGAGTCCTAACGTGGACAAGTTTAGTTGAGATTTCTTTGTGTTGACAACACAGGCGTCCTAACGTGGACAAAGTTTTATCCTTGCGATGATAGAATCTTTTTCAGGCTGATGAAAATAATCCCCAGCACGGTCGCTAATGGATCAATTTGTTGTTGTAACAGCTAGATTCAGTTGATGGATGTCATTCCGCAAGCAGTGGTGCAGTTTATTTCTGTGGTTGGCAAATTTCCGGGTTCTTAGTATTCAACCGTCTCGTACCTCGAATGTTTGAAGGTCGTTCGCTCTTCACCCAATCGGGTCCAAGTCGCTTGAATAGGGCAGCTGTTGCACCCTAAAATTTGCTCAACCTACTTCACTTGGTTTATGTTTCAATTGCATTAGCATTTGCATATAAAGTCATGTACATAGTCTAATCATCTGCATAGCATAGCATAGCAAGTAATCCAACAAGGGGACAAGTACTATTCTCATCTCTATGAGCCTATCAAGAGGTTATTATTCAAATTCAAGCACATTCAAGTCATCAGAGAGAAATTGAAGTCTAAAGAAGTCATTGGGTCAAGCAGTGAATCTATCTCCTATCTGAGGGCACCTGAAGATCATCAAAGAAGTTGTGAGCTGTGAATTGAGCATGGAGAGTATGTGGACATCATGGAAGACTTAGAAAGTCATTGGGAGAAGGAGGCAAGTCATTGGTATGATCACAAGAGTTGCAGTTGAAGGCAGTCAACTAGGGTTTCATCTGGGTCAACTCTAGGTCAAATGTTTGATTGAAAGGTATCAAGGTCTATTGGAAAGATGTGGGGTTCATCATTTGACATGTAGATAAGGATGTGGTATTGTTTCAAGAAGAAATCAAGAGAAATCAAGGAGAAGAGGAGTTTCTAAATTAGGGTTTCTGTGTAAAATCCCCTGATTTAGGTCAAATTTCCAAGCAAGATAAGTCAAAATGCAAGCTTCAAATGGATCTTGGTCAACATGAAACTCGTAGAGGATCTCAATACCTTTAATTTGAGTGGTGGAAGACATCAAGGAGATTTATAGAACTCAAGTTATGCTCCTTGCAAGTTACAGGTCATCTGAGGTATTTGAAATTTTGTCTGTGAAAGTTACTTGTCTTCCAGGCAACTTTTACCCCTCAAGGAGATTTCAAATGAATTTCTGGTCAACATAAGAGTTGTTCCTCATTGTCTTAGATTTCTATAATGGTATGTTATGACTTCATATGATTTGTGGAACTCTACTTATGGTCTTGGCAAGCAAAGGGTATTTTGGTCATCTGAGAATTACAGGTCATTTCAAACCTATGCCCAAAACTCATACAAGGAAGCTTCAAATGGAAAACTTCACAACATCAAACTTGATCCAAATGACATTTTGAGTCTAGAAACGTGGTCATGAAAGATTGGAAAGGTTCATAGCTCAAGGTTTCAAAATTGGTGAATTTAATTAATAAAAAATGACTTAAAATGGAGATTTTTCATAATTTGGCCAAATGGGATGAAATTATAGGTCATTTTGATTGGAAAAAAATGTTTTAAGAACATTGGAAAAAGTGGATTTTTTGAGTTTGGTTCAAGATTTGAAAGATATGCTTGGTTACTTACAAAGGAAGTTACATAATCCAAATCCAAGGGAAAGTGTGCATGGGAAGTTTCTCCAAGGTTCTAGGACTTTCTATTTCCATCTATATATTGAATTGAATAGCTTCATGCCATGGTTGGTGATTCATTGTGCTCATAATACCAAATTACACTTCAATCTTCCATTTTGCAAAACCCTCTCAAACTTCATCAAATCTCTATCAATTTCCATTTTTCTTGATTTGATCATCATTAACATCTTTCATAGATTGCAATTCCATCAGAATTTGGTTGATTTGAAGAACAACTCGTGTTGTTCAAGTTCATCTTCCAAGGAGCAAGAACTTTGTGATTGCAAGATTCAAGGAGTTTGCACAAGATCCATTGCATACAGAACTCAAGATCAAGCTCACTGATCAATCTCCAAGCATTGCAAGCATTGGATTTGAAGAATTCAGCACCTGTTTTCATCATTTACACCAGGTTGGTTTTCTCATTCGAATTGCTTGATTTAGTTAGAATTATAGAGATTTGTTAGGTTAGATCTGTTAGGATAGGTTAGATGATTAATTTTGGTGAGTTTGAGGAAGTTTCATGGAGTTTGCCATAGGTGTACCAAATCTGTTAGGGTTTATAACATCAAGAATAATGCATGATAATCTTAGGTTTATAGCTCATAATGATCAGTGAGAGGTGTAGATCATGCTAGGGTAAAGATTGGAAGGAATTGAAGTGGTTGATGACAGTGCATAATGATGGATTCAGGATGTTCTACCTATCGGGTTCGTTTCTTGGTTGAGTTTTAGAGGAAGCTATTGTTATGGCTGTGTAGAGGGAAGAGAATGGGCCAACTTTGCTCTTTACAGATTGTGTTTTCATGGAGAATTGAGGATGTATGGATGGGTGGAAGATCTGGTCCATGAGCTCGTGCATGGAGCTTCCATGGCTGAAACCCTAACCATTTGGGGAAGATAAAGGAGGACCGTTAGATGCAGGCCAAGACTTTGAATGAATAATGGATCCAATGGCCGTGGTTTAAAGTTGGAATATGGAGGGAAATCTGGGTGCTAAACGCACCGTTTCACTAAAACTCTCAGACTGGGCTTTATGATCGCTTGCTAATGCCACCCCCTCAAATCAGGCCCAAAGCTAATTTCAACTGAATTTCTTGCTATTGGCACCGTTTCAGTTTTTTATTTTTTTGATTAAGTTTTCTGAGTCATTGGGCCCAGACGCGCTTGCTATGCGCGCCCCCCAGTCTGGGCCCATCCTTTTATTTCAACTGAATTAATTGCTTTCTGCACCCATATCCAAATTTAATTCACATTATTTTCATTCAATTTTTTTAATTCTTTGAAAAATCATAAAAAATAGAAAAATGCTTATTTTTAATTGGTTGTTTTTGCATAGTGTTCATAATTTTGTTAAGAAAAATATCATTCAAAAAAATTGGCATTTCATTTTATTTTTATATTTTTAGTATATTTTTCTTTTAAATAGGATTAAATAATGTTTAGTTTAATGCATGAATTTGTTGATTTTAGTTTGATTAGATGCTTTAATATTTTTGACCCATTCTTTTTAGGTTGATTAGCTTAGACCTTTAGCTTGTACATAAAATTTAATTCATAATTTTAGAACTTAATCTTAGATGATTTGTTTAGGTGTGATTAATGTGATCAAAACTAGGGTTTAGGAGATAATATAGGTGTGATGAATTAGTTCTTTTAGGAGTTGTAGTTTGAATCTTTGGGGTATGGGAATATAAGGGTTATGGGTAGATAATAGATTCCTTAGAAGTTGCTAGGTTTTCCCCATTCTACTATTACTATTAGTATACTGCTTGTATTTGTTTGACTGTGTGGTGTGCCCTCTATAGGGTTATTTCATTTGTCTGTGTGGGGTATTGGGTTTGCTTGGGGATTGGGAGAGCTGAAGACTTTAATGATTAAGGCCATTAGAGATCAAGAGATTGAAGACCAACTTCCAGAGTTGATGGGGAGTATCCTTTGCTGGCAGCTGTTGAGGAATGTAGGGTTTAGGAGCTAGGCAGAGCTCTAGAGTAGAAAGCTTGATTCACAAACATGGAAGGTTTTGTCTGCCTCCATTCTTTCTCTATGATTCAAAGTCTCTTTCAAATATCCACCTCCTTCCTTTGGAAGGATTAGTGAATGTATTTGAAAGATAGAACTTTTGAGAGAAAATTGTTTGTATAATGTTAACAGTTAATGAGCCACCCTTGGTAGGCAATTGACTGTTTAACATTCATTTCATCTTGTTGACTGATGTTCATCTTGGAGATTAAGACTTGAAGAAAAGCCATTGCAGATGGAAGACTGATGATAAAGACCTTGACAGAAGGCTTGAAGGTTGAAGACAAAGACCTTGTCTGAAGGCTGTGAAGATAGAGACTGAGGCTTGCTTGAAGCTGGTGGATAGTTGGAGATGACTTGAAGACAGATGTTGATGCAGAGCTGTTGTGGCTGTTTATTTTTGCTGTTTATTTCTGATGTATTGTTTGGTTTTCCCTGACTATATTGTTTGTTGTTTACCCTGTTAGGTTGAAAGTGAATTCTGTTCACTTTTGCCTGTTGTTTTCTAGGTTTGAGGTTGAGTGGGACTCCCTTGCCTCGCTTGTATTGTTGCATCCATGCATTTTACTGCTTTATTGTATATATGCTATTGTTTTTGTTTCCGTTTATCCCTTAGGATCTCTGTTTCTCTCTGCGCAAGAGAGGAGCATGATATACATTAGTGTCGCTACTGCGAAAATTGGCGCCGGCTGAACAGAAGAGTCGCCACCGTGCGTTATTTATCCCACAGGAGGGAAAGGAAACGCTCAGAGTAAACCTACCGCAAAGACGGGAAAGGTATGGTGATCGCAACCAAAACCTGGATTCGGGAGTCGGTTACGCAAGGGGAAGGTATTAGCACCCCTCACGTCCGTCGTACTCGACGGGATCCACGCTTGTTTTCGGGTATGGATTGTTATTCTATCTACTCTACAGGTCGGGGGTTAAAAGAAAATAAAATGACTCGGCAAAGTATCGCACTTTATGCCTACGTATTCCCGTCTGGAACGAGAAATCAGAGTCAACGTAGTTTGCCTACCTACGGGAAAGGAGGGGAAGGTTGCTCGCTAGGATATCGCATCCTATGCCTACGTACTTTCATACAGCATGAAAGATCAGAGCAAACGTAGTTCGGGCCACGTACGACACAAGTCTGTCTTGATTGTTTTTATTCCTTCTGAAAAAGGGTTTTTTTTTTATTACCAGTCCAAGCGGACAAAAATGACGTTTTGATGAGTTCACATTCTTTTACGGAAGAAGTGTCTGTTATTGTGTTTGGAATTTTATTGTGTTTTTCTGTTTGTTTTGAGAAAGAAGAGACAGAACTCTAACCTATGGTTGCAAAGGGAATCAAACTAACCTAGTGTTATTATGCATGGGTTGAGACCTAATGTCTATCATGCTCCTCTCTTGCGCAGAGAGAAACAGAGATCCTAAGGGAATAGACGGAAACAGAAACAATTAGCAAATATACAATAAAGCGGTAAAATGCATGGATGCAGCAATACAAGCGAGGCAAGGGAGTCCCACTCAACCTCGAACCTAGAAAACAATAGGCAAAAGTGAACAGAATTCACTTCTAACCCAGAAGGTTAAACAACAAACAATACAGTCAGGGAAAACCAATCAATACATCAAGAATCAAAAACAGCAAAAATAAACAGCCACAGCAGCTCTGCATCAGCATCTGACTTCAGGTCATCTCCAAACAGCTACAAACTTCAAGCAATGCATCAGTCTCCATCTCCACAGCCTTCAAGCAAGGTCTCTGTCATCAGTCTTCCATCTGCAATGGCTTTTCTTCAAGTCTCAATCTCCAAGAGGAATGTCAGTCAACAAGATGGAATGAATGTTAAACAGTCAAATGCCTACCAAGGGTGGCTCATTAACTGTTAACATTATACAGACAATTTTCTCTCAAAAGTTCTATCTTTCAAATACATTCACTGATCCTTCCAAAGGAAGGAGGTGGATATTTGAAAGAGACTTTGAATCATAGAGAAAGGATGGAGGCAGACAAAGCCTTCCATGTTTGTGAATCAAGTTCTCTACTCTAGAGCTCTGCCTAGCTCCTAAATCCTATACTCCTCAACAGCTGCTAGCAAGAATCTCTTCATCAACTCTGGAAGTTGGACTTCACTCTCTTTGATCTCCAATGGCTTCATCATCACAGGCTTCAGCTCTCCCAATCCCTAAGCAAACCCAATACCCCACACAGACAAAATGAAATAACCCTAGAGAGGGCACACCACACAGTCAAGCAAATATAAGCAGTATACTAATAGCAGTAGGGGAATCCTAGTAATTTCTAAGGGATCTAATATCTACCCATAATCCCTATAGTCCCATACCCCAAAGATTCAAACTCATACTCCTAAGGGAAATGATTTAATTCACCTATGTTATCTCCTAAACCCTAGTTTTGATCATGTTATTCACACCTAAACAAAACACCTAAAAATTAATCCTAAAATCATGAATTAAATTTTATACACAAGCTAAAGCTCTAAGCTAAACAACCTAAAAAGAATGGATCAAAAATATTAAAGCATCTAATCAAACCAAAATTAACAAATTCATGCATCAAGCTAAACACTATTTAATCCTATTTAAAAGAAAAATATGCTAAAAAAAATATAAGAACAAAATGAAATGTTAATTTTTTTGTGTGATAATTTTCTTGACAAAATTATGAACAATATGCAAAAACAACCAATTAAAATCATGCATTTTTCTATTTTTTATGATTTTTTGAAGAATTAAAATGAATTGAGAAAAATTAAAAATGAATTGAATTGGAAAGGGGTGTAGCAAGCAATTAAAAGCAGTTAAAACAAGGGAATGGGCCCAGACTGGGGGGCGCGCATAGCAAGCGCATCTGGGCCCAATGCATTCAGAAAGCTTCATCAAAAAATAAAAAAACACGAAACGGTGCCAATAGCAATAAAACTAGTTATAATCCTGATTGGGCCTGCATTTGGGGGTGGTATTAGCAAGGAAATTTGAGCCCATCAGATTGAGTTTAAGTGAAACGGTGCGTAGCACCCTTTGAATCTCCCTCCGTTTTGAACTTTGAATGACAGCCGTTAGATTAGTCTCAGAGTCAAGGTCAAAAGCATGATCGTGTGGCTCTCGCTTCGTCTTCAACCTTAGAAACCCTAGGGTTTCAGAAATTCTTCCTCCATGCACGCACCTTCCACAGCTCGGTTCTCCCTCAATTCTCCATGAATTCACACGCTATAAAAACCAAAAACACTCCATTCTCTTCCCTCTACACAGCCATGGCAATGGTTCTTTCTGAAACTCAACCAATAATTGAACCCGATAGGTAGAAAGATGTTGACTCCACCATTTTCACCTGTCATCAACCATACCAAACCTTGCTAATCTTTACCCTAGCATGATCTACATCTTTCACTGATCATTTTAAGCTATACCACCAAGATTATCATGCTATAAACTATGAGTTATCAATCCTAACAGATTTGGTGCACTATTAACAACCTCCATGAAACCTCATCAAACTCACCAAAATCAATCACCTAACTATGCCTAACCATTCTAACCTAATGATTCACTAAAATTCTAACTAATTCAGTCAATTCGAAGAGAAAACTTACCTGGTGTAAATGATGAGAACAACTATGGAAATCCATGGATCTAATGCTTGTAATGATTGGAAAATGATCAGTGAACTTGATTATGAGTTCTGTATGCAAAAATTCTGGCTCAAACCTCTTGGATCTTGCAATTGAAACTTTCTTGCACCTTGGATGATGAAGTTGTATGGCACGATTGCTCTTCAATTCAACCAAATTCTTGTGTGAATTCTGATCTATGAAAGATATTGATGAGGATCAAATCAAGAAATGTGGAAATTGATAGAGATTTTGTGGAGTTTGAGATGCTTTTGCAAATTGGAAGATTGAAGTGTAACTTGGTGTTATGAGCACAATGAATCACCAACCATGGCATGGAGTTACTTCATTCAATATATAGATGAGAATAGAAAGCCCTAGAAGCTTGGAGAAACTTCCCATGCACACTTTCCCTTGGATTTGGATTATGTAACTTCCTTTGTAAGTAACCAAACATATCTTTCAAATCTTGAACCAAACTCAAAATTCTACTTTTGACAATGTTCTTAAAACATTTTTTCCAATCAAAATGACCTATAATTTCATCCCATTTGGCCAAATTATGAAAAATCTCAATTTTAGGTCATTTTTCATTCATTAAAATCATCAATTTTGAAACATTGAGCTATGAGCCTTTCCAATCTTTCATGGTCACTTTTCTAGACTCAAAATGTCATTTGGAGCAAGTTTGATGTTGTGAAGTTTTCCATTTGAAGCTTCCTTGTATGAGTTTTGGGCATAGGTTTGAAATGACCTGTAATTCTCAGATGACCAAAATATCCTTTGCTTGCCAAGACCATAAGTAGAGTTACACAAATCATATGAAGGCATACCATACCATTCTAGAAATCTAAGACAATAAGGAACAACTCTTATGTTTACCAGAAATTCATTTGAAATCTCCTTGATGGGTAAAAGTTGCTTGAAGACAAGTAACTTTCACAGACAAAATTTCAGATACCTCAGATGACCTGTAACTTGCAAGGACCATAACTTGAGTTATATAAATCTACTTAATGTCTCCCACCACTCAAAGTAAAGGTCTTGAGATCCTCTACAAGTTTCATGTTGACCAAGGATCCATTTGAAGCTTGCATTTTGACTTATCTTGCTTGGAAATTTGACTTAAACTAGGGGATTTTACACAGAAACCCTAATTTAGAAACTCCTCTTCTCCTTGATTTCTCTTGATTTCTTCTTAGCATATCACCATATCCATGTCTACATGTAAAATAATGAACCCCACATCTCTCCAATAACCCTTATGCCTTTCAATCAATCAATTGACCTAGGGTTGACCCAGAGTTGACCCAGATGAAACCCTAGTTGACTGTCTTCAACTACAACTCTTGTGATCATATCAATGACTTGTCTCCTTCTCCAAATGACTTTCTAAGTCTTCCATGATGTCCATATACCCTCCATGCTCAATTCAATTCACATTTCACAACTTCTTTGATGATCTTCAGATACCCTCAGATAGGAGCTAAATTCACTGCTTGATCCACTGACTTCTTAGACTTCAAATTCTTTCTGATGACTTGAATATGCTTGAATTTGAATAATAACCTCTTGATAGGCCCATAGAGATGAGAATAATGATTGGTCCCTTGTTGGATGACTTGCTATGCTATGCTATGCAGGTGATTAGACTATGTACATGACTCTATATGCAAATGCTAATGCAATTGAAACATAAACCAAGTGAATAGGTGAGCAAATTTTAGGGTGCAACAGTTGCCCCTATTCAAGCGACTTGGACCCGATTGGGTGAAGAGCGAACAGCCTTCAAACATTCGCGGTACGAGACGGTTGAATACTAAGAACCCGGAAATTTGCCAACCGCAAAGATAAACTGCACCACTGCTTGGGGAACGACATTCATCAACTGAATCTGACTGCTACAGCGACCAACTGATACCTTAGCGACTGCTGGGGATTATTTTCATCGGCCTGAAAAAGATTCTATCATCACAAAGAGAGAATTTTGTCCACGTTAGGACGCCTGTGCCGTCAACACAAAGAAACCTCAACTAAAACTCGTCCACGTTAGGACTCCACCTGTCGGCAACTTCGCTGGGGATAATTCGTCTGCATTTCATCAAAAATAAATCGTCCACGTTAGGAATAGACTCTTCCACGTTAGGAATAATACCGTCCACGCCAGGACTAAGACTTCGTCTGGATCTGTCCACGTCAGGACTAAACTTTCTAGGTTATAAATACTCCGTCCACGTTAGGACTCACCCTTCCACATTAGGAATAAACTTCTTTCCATCTTGTGAATAACATCTTTCCACGTAAGGAATGCATCTTTCCACGTAAGGTATACAATCTTCTTTCCACGTAAGGAAACCATCTTCTTTCCACGTAAGGAAACCACCTTTCCACGTAAGGAACCAATCTTTCCACGTAAGGAATCAATCTTTCCACGTAAGGAATCAACTTCTTCTTTCCACGTAAGGAAACCACCTTGATCTGTCCACGTAAGGGCTCCAATCTTTCCACGTAAGGAATACAATCTTTCCACGTAAGGCATAACTTCTTTCCACGTAAGGCATAAGTTCTTTCCACGTAAGGAATAATTTCTTTCCACGTAAGGAACTAACTTGTCCACGTTAGGACCCACCTTTCCACGTTAGGAATAACCCTCTTCTTGATTTGTCCACGTAAGGACTCCAATCTTTCCACGTAAGGAATAAACTTGTCCACGTCAGGACTCGCGTTTCGTCTTGATTTGTCCATGTCAGGACTCACCTATTGACTTGCTGAGGAAATAAAATTTGTCCACGTCAGGACTTGCGCGTCTTCAACTTGCTGGAGAAATAAAACTCGTCCACGTCAGGACACACACTTCGCCAACAACACGAAGAAGGATAAATTTGTCCACGTCAGGACTCTCGCATCTTGTCATCACGAAGAACTATAAAGTTGTCCACGTCAGGACGCACATTTCATCATTACAAATAAAGATATCTGTTGGAAATAAATGGTCCACGTCAGGACACCAACACAAAGCGTGATCAACTTTGTCCACGTCAGGACTTCACATTCAATCAATACCAAGAAATCAAATTTGTCCACGTTAGGACTAGCACCTCTTATCAATCCGGGGAAATAAATCTGTCCACGTTAGGACCCCCACTTCTCTAGCATGAAGAAAACCCGTCAATAAAATTGTCCACGTCAGGACTCATTTCGCCATTAGTCCCAACCCACAAACTTCTTAGCACTGACGTGACAGCGACTTCGAGGCGGACTCTACTGGGGATATTTGGAAACCAAACTACCGGATGCCCGTTCTGATAACCGGCGGCAGCCTCTGAAATTCTGATTCCTGAAACCCTTTGATGACAAATAACTCTGCTTGTGGACAAGGAGAGATTTTGCCTACTGACCCTGGCGGGGAGAACAAGAGAAATTTACACAAATAACTCTGCTCGGAGACAAAGAGAACTTCATCATGATAACTCTGTGGGGAATAATGCCAAAACGAACATTTTCGTTGAATGTCTCACGCCGAGATCTCGGATGTTTGGTAATTCATTTGAGCAAGAGCTCCTTCGACCTGCATGAGAAACAACACTTGAAAACAAAAGGTTAACCCAACCTGGATTATGTTTCAAAATGCATATGTTTGACAATGACGCAATGCTCTATTCGACATGGAAACGCTACGTGCTTTTATTCGGTGGATGCAAATATGACACTATATTGCCGATGCAAATGCAGACTCGAACTGCTGGGATGTAGGAAACCGCTTCAGCAAAATAAATGCTGAAGATAATGCCGACTCCGCTGGGATAGCCAGGTGCTACAGAATATTCCAGCAAAATAAATGCTGGAGAGTGAAGTCGACTCAGCTGGGAAATATAACTTTGCTGGGGAATAGCAGATGAGCCTGGTATGATTGGACTTCTGCTGGAGAGTGAACGGATATCACCCGGTATTCTGACAAAATAAATGCCAAGATATACAATCAACCCTGCCGGGGAGAGTCTTAATCTTCGAGTTCCACTGGGAGGAATGAAAACACTTGCTGAAAAGAGAACTCCGCTGAGAATAGGATGATTCTCTTGGGAAAATCAACTGACTCCGCTGGGGGAGAGTAAATGATCCTGCGGGAAAGGTAAACTGTCTGAGTACAGCTCACAAACCGAAACTATTAATCTTCTGAGGCTGAACCACTCTGCCCGAGATAAGGAATCCTTCTGGGGGACACCACACTGTCTGAACACAGCCTACAATCTTGGAACCGCCAAACTTTGCTGAAGATAAACGACTCTGTTGGAGAATGTCTTTCAGGTAAGCTACGACTAGCTGGGAATTCGATCCTTCTTCATTGTCATCTTGGAAGCGCAACCTGCGTGAGGATCGAGTCTTTGGTTACGAACTTCTGGTCCATACTGCACCCTTTTGATCGTCCTCTTCGTACGGCTATGAACCCTGCAACACCCCAAACAAGACAAGTCTATGCAACCAATCTATTCATGTTAGCGTTAGTGACATTATTTTCAGTTAATTCAAAGTTTTAGCAATTGTTGGCAAGGGCCAGTGACGTTATGCACATGCTAGTTTCATCAAACCTAGGCGTTTTATTATGCACAAAACAGTAAAGAACCAGCATCAAATACTGAATAACATATTTTATTGATTGGGCCCCTGAATGGGCGGAGTTTTGTACACGGGATGTAACTCCTGAAAAGAGGAAGCTACGCACAACAAACATGCAAGTATGCACAAGAAGCATAAATATATTGACAAATTAAATTTGTACACATGTCGGCAACGGGATGCAGACGAACATCACGAACTGATCCTCCTATGACTCGCCCGACTCTAATGCCTTCCCGGTATCCACACTTCCGAAGAGATTGTATCTGATAATCGACCCTCAGGTATATTCTCCCGCACCAACGTTCAAAATGCAGTATCAAATTCGGACCGCAGTCATTTGCTTTTCAAATCCCTAACTTTTGCGTGAACCGCCCTTTACGGGTTTTCAGTTCACCGGGATACCTTTTTTGCCGAAGCCGCCCAGTGTAGGTTTTCAACTTCGCGGGTGTACATCTTTTCAATTTTTATCCCTAACTTTTGCCCGAACCTTTCATTCTGTTTTTGGTTTGCCAGGATGCCCATTTTTGCCTGGACTCTCTTTTTTCTGTCCAGCGGGTCAATTTTTAAGCAAAGTATTTTTTAACTGCGTCCGAATTCACAGGCGACGTAAAGTCTTCACCGTCCATGGTGGACAACAATAACGCTCCTCCTGAAAAGACTTTCCTGACAACGTATGGCCCTTCGTAGTTGGGGGTCCACTTGCCCCTGTGATCTGCCTGCGGCGGGAGAATCCTTTTCAGCACAAGGTCGCCCGTCTGAAAGCTCCGAGGATGTATCTTCTTATCATATGCTTTCTTCATTCGGCTCTGGTACAAACGCCCGTATGCTAGAGAAGCTAGCCTCTTCTCATCCATTAAACTCAGTTGGTTCAGCCTGTCTTTCACCCATTCTGCCTCATCTAGCTGAACGTCTCGTAGTACTCTCAAAGAAGGAATCTCGACTTTCAGTGGTAGCACTGCTTCCATTCAATATACTAACGAGAACGGGGTTGCCCCGGTTGATGTGCGTACCATCGTACGATAACCGTGCAAAGCAAAGGTAGCATCTCATGCCAATCCTTATAGGTCACCACCATCTTCTGAACGATTTTCTTGATATCTTATTGGCCGCCTCAACGGCGCCATTCATCTTGGGTCGGTAAGGGGAGGAGTTGTGATGTTCAATCTTGAAATTCTGACAGAGCTCCTTCATCATTTTGTTATTCAGGTTTGAATCGTTGTCAGTGATTATCCGTTCGGGGATCCCATATCTGCAAATGATATCTCTCTTGATGAATCTGGCTACCACCTGCTTAGTTACATTTGCGTAAGACGTCGCTTCTACCCACTTGGTGAAATAATCGATTGCTACTAGAATGAACCGGTGCCCGTTAGAAGCCGTCGGCTCGATCTTTCCAATCATATCGATTCCCCACATCGAGAATGGCCATGGCGATGACATCACATTCAGAGGACTCGGAGGCACATGGATCTTATCAGCATAGATTTGGCACTTGTGGCACTTCCTCGCAAACTTGAAACAATCAGTTTCCATAGTCAGCCAAAAATAGCCTGCCCGCAGCAGCTTCCTCGTCATAGCATGCCCACCAGCATGCGTACCAAATGTACCTTCATGTATTTCCTCCATGAGCAACTTCGCCTCTTTTTCATCTACGCAACGCAGCAGCACCAAGTCGTGATTTCTTCTGTATAAGACACCATCCAGATTCAAATAGAAATTACCCGCCAATCTCCTGAGAGTCTTCTGATCTTGACTGATGCCCCAGTCGGATACTCTTTGTTCTTCAGGAAATTAAGGATATCAAAATACCATGGTTTATCGTCGGATGCTTCGTCAATAGCAAATATGAAGGCCGATCTGTCAAGCCGAGAGATAATAATTCTAGGAGCCTCGTTCCAGAAGTTGACTTTGTACATGGAAGACAAAGTGGCCAAGGCGTCAGCCATTTGATTTTCTGCTCGCGGTACATGATGCAATTCAACCTTGTCAAAGAAAGGCAACAATCTCCTCGCATAATTCATGTAATGTATTAAATTGGGCTGACGTGTCTCCCATTCCCCTTTTATCTGATTCACCACCAGAGCTGAGTCTCCGTATACGTCCAGATTCTTGATTCGCAAATCAATGGCTTCTTCCAGCCCCATTATACAAGCTTCATATTCGGCTTCATTATTGGTAACTGCAAAGGTCAATCGAGCAGTAAACGGGATGTGCGACCCGTGTGGAGTAGTAATGATTGCCTCTATTCCGCTACCGTAAGCGTTCACAGCTCCGTCAAAGATCATCTTCCACTTGGAACCCAATTCTGGTCCTTCGTCTGGCAACGACTCTTCGCAATCTTTCATCTTTAGGTACATGATATCCTCGTCAGGAAAATCAAACCTCATCGATTGGTAATCTTCAATAGGCTGCTCTGCCAGATACTCAGACAGTACACTCCCTTTTATAGCCTTTTGCGAGACATACTGGATGTCATATTCAGTCAAGACCATCTGCCAACGGGCAATTCTCCCTGATAACGCCTGCTTTTCGAATACATATTTGATAGGATCCATCTTCGAGATGAGCATGGTTGTATGATTCAGCATGTATTGCCTCAAACGCTTGGCGGCCCAGGCTAGCGCGCAACAAGTTTTTTCAAGCATTGAATATCGAGATTCACATTCAGTAAATTTCTTACTCAAGTAATAGATCGCATGCTCTTTTCTTCCTGTCTCGTCGTGTTGACCGAGAACACAACCCATGCTTCCCTCAAGAACTGTCAAATACATAATCAAGGGTCTCCCTGCCACCGGGGGTATCAAAATAGGAGGCTCCTGCAAATACTGCTTTATTTTATCGAACGCCTTTTGACAATTTTCATTCCACGTTACCGCCTGATCTTTCTTTAACAGCTTGAACAATGGTTCACACGTAGCAGTTAGGTGAGATATGAACCGAGCGATGTAGTTCAACCTCCCCAAAAACCCGCGCACCTCTTTTTCTATTTTAGGCGTCGGCATCTCTTGTATTGCTTTTATTTTGCAGGATCAACCTCTATTCCTCTTTCGCTTACGATAAACCCCAGCAGTTTACCCGATCTCACCCCAAAGGTGCATTTGTTAGGGTTCAGTCTCAGCCTGAACTTCCTACGTCTTTTGAATAACTTCAGCAGATTTACTAAATGCTCTTCCTCCGTCTGGATTTGGCAATCATATCGTCAACATAAACTTCGATCTCCTTATGCATCATATCATGAAAAAGAGTCGTCATTACACGCTGATACGTTGCCCCAGCATTCTTTAATCCGAAGGGCATCACTTTATAACAAAATGTTCCCCAAGGCGTTATGAAAGTAGTCTTCTCCATGTCTTCTGGCGCCATTTTGATCTGATTATAGCCTGAGAAGCCATCCATGAAGGAGAATACGGAGTATTGAGCAGTGTTGTCAACTAGCACATCGATATGCGAAAGTGGAAAATCGTCTTTTGGGCTCGCTTTATTCAAGTCACGGTAATCCACGCACATTCTCACTTTACCGTCTTTCTTTGGCACTGGCACGATGTTAGCGACCCATGAGGGATATTTTGTCACAGCTAGGAAACCAGCATCCCACTGTTTTGAACCTCTTCTTTAATCTTCACCGCCATATCGGGTCTAGTTCTGCGAAGCTTCTGCTTGACCGGCGGGCATTCTTCTTTCAATGGCAGACGGTGCACAACCATATTTGTATCGAGCCCAGGCATGTCTTCATACGACCAAGCGAACACATCACTATACTCTCTGAGCATTTCAACCAGTCTTTGCTTGACGTCGCTCTGCAGCGCGGCTCCTATACGGATATTCTTTTCAACCCCTTCCGACCCAGGTTAATAATTTCGATGACCTCTTCATGAGGCAGAATGACACGCTCTTCTTGCTTCACCAACCAAGACAATTCTTCGGGAACGTCACCGTCTTCAACAATCTCTTCCTCGACCTGAAATACCGGGTGCTCAAAGTCGGGACGAGTCATAGGTGGTTCAAGGATGTCATCTGAAAATGTTATCCTGCAAAAGGAGGGTTAAATGCTTCAAAATGCGTATAAAGCGAATAACCGCGTTGTCATTTTATTGTAAAATACAAAACAAGAAAAACAGAGATCGCAATATTTGCACATGAAAAAACGCCTTTTATTTAATGATAAACACGCAATGTTCATAACAGCACAGCCCTAAGTAAATCATAATGCCCCGGGCAAGACATCAGATTGTTCAACAATTAAAAAACAAAGCATTACTGTTTAAGAGTCACAGGAACAATCTCCTGAATAGACCAATTGCACAATCCTTGTCCTGGCACGCTCGGCTGAATCCAGGCGTCCATATCGCAATCGCTGTCTCCTTCGTCAGACTCTGAAGCAGCGTTGATGGTCTCATGAAATACTCCACTGGCAGTGATGGTTATTGGTCCTCTGAAACGGGGTGCCCCCACAGCAGGTGTTGATGACGACGGTTGATACCCCAACCCAAACCGGTCCATCTTCACAGGAATATCCAGCACTTTGCCCCAGCCCTTTGTCTCACCCGTCTCTACCAGAGCTTGAGCTTCTTTATATGACGAGACGGTTATCTCCGACGCTTTGCTTGGCCCGGGACCTTTGTCCTTGATACGCAACCCTTCAAATGCCTGGCAGGGTGTTTCGTGAATCTCTCCATCGACCTCCACATACTTAAATGATGACAGATGGCTAACCAGGATGTCTTCTTCTCCACATACAGTGACCACGCTGTCTCCTACCATATATTTCAACTTTTGATGCAAGGTAGACGTGACTGCCCCAGCACCGTGAATCCAGGGTCGTCCGAGCAGGCAGCTATATGCAGGCTGGATGTCCATGATATAAAATCCAGTCGCGAAAACCTCCGGCCCCACCTGTAGAGGCAATGTTATAGATCCAAAAACTGTTCTTCGCGTACCATCGAAGGCCCTGACTACCAAGTCATTGGGCGTGCACAGGATTCCTCTGACATCTAGCTTCATCATCGCTTTCTTGGGTAGCACATTCAAAGACGACCTGGTATCGACCAGCACGTGCGACATGACTGATCCTCTACACTCAACAGATATGTGCAACGCCATATTATGCTCCCTCCCCTTCGGGGTCAAATCGAAATCTGTAAAGCCCAAGCTATGGCCTGCATTCACATGTGCCAATACTCCTTCCAGCTGATTCACGGAAACGTCTTGGGGTACGAAGGAAGTATCCAGGACTTTCAACAGTGCATTTCTGTGAGCCTCAGAACACAGTAGCAACGACAGGATAGATATTTTTGACGGCGTCTGTTGCAGATGCTCAACAATCTTATAATCGCTTTTACGAATCAAGCGCATGAACTCTTCTACATCCTTCGATGCCGCTTCTTTTCCGCTTGCCTGCATAGGGACAGTCTCAACCATCTTTCCCTTTCCTTTCGCCAGTCTTTCGGCCTCTACCTCAGGCGATATGAAGATCCTCCCACTCCTTGTCATACCTCTGGTACCGACAACATTGTCTACGGTCTCAGCTGGCTGCTTATAACATCAATCTTTATCCCATCACAATACACTTCCAACCCATATGACCATGGGACTGCCTTTGTGCTCTCGTACGGGATTGGTCCAGCCTTAGTGATAGTGATCGGCGGTCGCTGGGCCGGTGCCGTTATAGTGATTGTCTTTCGAGGAATCGTTACAGTGGCCACATCACTTTGATTATCTGCTAATGCCCTTGCAGGCTCTTCAATTGCTGCCCGGTCAAACTGCAATGTGCCACCATCTATTAAAGCCTGAATGCCCTTCTTTAAGTCATCACACCCCCCAGCTAGGGTCCAGCATTCTAAGCAGTACTCGTCACATCCTGGATAGATACCCCCTTGCAATAATCGCTCTTTATTTCATATAACGTGTCTTTAAATCGTCGACATCCATAATCAAATTCGAACCCTCATCAGTCAAAATGGCGTTTGCCCCATGGTTGGGCATGAGCTTCTGCACTATATTCGGACCCGCCGTTCCAAATTAATAGCCTTACTATCCAATAAATCCTGCACAACATGCTTGAATGCATGGCAACCCTCTACATCGTGGCCCGGGGCCCCAGAGTGGAACTCACAGTGCCTGCTTGCATCATAACCATACGGAGGAGTTCCTGTTATTGGTGCCAGAGTTCTCTTCTCTACCAAGTTCAGCCCTAGTAACGTCTGTAACAGATCTGCATACGTTGAAGGAGGCTTTTCAAACACTCTCCTTGGTTTACCCCCTGGAATCTGCGCTGGGCAGGCTGTGCCCCCTGTTGTGGCTGCTGTTGCTGTTATTGTTGTTGAAATGGTTGTTGCTGAAACGGAATAGTAACGCTTGCCACCTGCTGCGGCTGATTATACTGGTTTCGACCTCTGCCCCGGCCTCGGCCTCGGCCCCGCAAACACTGTGCTTGCATCGCCCTGACGGCGCCCACCAAAAGCCTTTCTATTACAGTCCAGATGCAGTAGATTCCTCAGCTTGGAATCTTCCCTGTTTAATGTTACTTTCAATCTTTTCTCCCATCAGAATTAAGTCTGAGAAACTGCCCAAAGATGTGTGAAACAACTTGTCATAAAACATGCCGGTGAATGTTCCTATGAACATGTCATTCATTTCCTTGTCCTCTAGAGGAGGATGGACCCTAGCAGCCATGTCGCGCCATCTCTGCGCATACTCTTTAAAGCTCTCACCCTTCTTCTGGGATAACCCCTACAGTTGGACCCGGTTGGGTGCCAAGTCGCTGTTATACTTATAGTGAGCTACAAATGCCTCTGCCAGCTGCTTCCATGTCTTTATATGGGTTGGTTCCAATCCCATATACCACTCTAGGGAAGGACCTGACAAGCTATCTTGAAAGAAATGCATTAGCATCCTCTCATCAGTTGAATACGCAGACATCCTTCTGTAATATGACCGCACGTGCACTTTCGGACAGGTGTCCCCTTTATACTTATCAAACGTAGGAGCTTTGAATTTGATTGGCACCCTCAAGCCAGGCACTAGACCCATTGTTGACATGTCCAATCCCACAGCACTTTGATTCACGACCCCCTCATCTGCTCTTCTAGCATTCTGATCCTCTGGGAGTCATCCATAGGTCCCTCGAAACCTCCACCGGAGAAAGCGTCCTCCTGCTGATCCTCTTGCCAGTTACCATTCCCAGCTCCATACCCATCGTATCCATTGTTACGGCCAGCTCTAATCTGATTCATCGCCGGGCCTCGCCCTCTGTTGCCGTATCCCGGAGCAATTCCAGCAGGTCCAAACGTCATTAACCAGCGCCATTTCCATTTCCGAATCCTCCGTAACCCTGATTAGTCATGCCATATCCGTCCTGCCCGAAGCGTTGAGCATTGAAACCATATTTCCCAGCGTTATCGAACCCCTGGTCATTGAGGCCAAATCCAGCATTACCGAAGCCATTGCCTCCCATATTATCACCCAGGTTAACATCTCCAAGCCCAACGTTATGGACAGGCGTCTCGTTCCCAACTCCAACGTTACCGTTCCCAGCAGCAGTACTGTTGTTGACATTAACAGCAGGTATATTGACTACAGGTGGAGCCACTGGTGTGGGAGTACCATCCCCATGAACAGTGTCGACTCGCACAGACTGATGATCCTCATTCCCATGCCCAGCATTCCTCGCTAACAGAGGCTGCACCATAGCTTGCAAATTCTCCTGTCCTTTTGCAATAGTCTCCATGGTCTGCATAAAGAGCGCTAGCTTCTCGCGTATATCTTGCATCTCATTCTGCATTTGATCCATGATTCTTCGACAGTTGGTGCGAGTGGAGTATCGGTGTGGCGCTGATCTTCATCCTGAAAATACCTGGTACAGTACAAGAAATAAGATACCGTGCAATCACCTGTAATGCAATACGATATGAATGCAATGCAATATGTGTCTGTGCATTAAGGAATAGCATTTCCCGATTCTAGTGCGAAGGTGCCAGTGCAGTGACAGTGCTAGCAATACGAAGATCGGAGCTGAATCATAGAAAGCCTCATATATTGCAGAGAAAACCATTAAGCCAAGAATACAATATCACTGGAGTGTACAATAAGAAGGCATGACCTCAACCAACAATCCTGGTGATGGTCAGCACTATGCAAATAAAGCATCAATACATGCAGCAGTCAAGTACACTCATAAGCCTGATACTCTTCTAATAACTTCTTGGTCTCTGGATGACTTGGTCGGGTAAGCAGACCCTCAACAAGCTGGTTTCTTCTCTTGAGAACACGTCACACGTCACCAGCAGTTTCTTCCCATGCCCCTTCTCCGAAGCGATCCTCTAGCTTCCGCTTCTGAGACACAACTTCGTTTCTGCCTTCGATGGCCTTGTTCAATGCATTCTGGAGAGTATACCTGGTCATCACTTCTTCTTCATACTTCTTAATGCTAGCCTTCAACTGCTCTTCGAGGTCAGAAATTTGCTGCTTCAATTTATCTTCCCTCTTTTTATTGTTGGTCAGCGTAGCATTCCAAGTCTTGTTACAAGAAGAGATTTCTCGGTGTGTGGCGTCGAGTGCTTTCTTTTTGGACTCCAACATGTCGTGGGAGCTTCTGAACTCTTGACCCAGACGTTCGCGCTTCTTTCTCTCCTCAGTCAACTCAGCCCCTAGTCTGTTTACTAGTTCGATCTGCTGTTGGAAAGCATGCACAGCCTTGTTTTTCTCACTGCGCATCTGAGCTAGCTCTTGCTCTAACCCTTCATTGATCTTCATAAGGCTTCTTTTTCTTTCACAACTTGCTCGTAGGCCTCCATAGTAACAGTAGTTGGCTCTTCTACGGGAATATGAACAGGGATTGGTGCATCTGGAAATGGCATCCGCAATTGACTTGCTCTCTCTTGATCCAAACTTGTAGGGTGCATAAGCCTGACAATCATTCTTCCCCAACAGCGGCTTCCCTCTCCTGTTAATACGCGTCCAGGCATGTTGAAGCTTAGCTAGTAACTCTCCCTTCAAATCACCAGTGAAGTACAGAGATTCCTGTACTTCTTCCTCCTTAGGTGGGTTCTTCAACGCATATCCGAACTGGCGAATGAACAGAGAAGGGTTGTAATTGATACACCCTTTTCGTCCTATCAACGGAACATTAGGGTACCCAGAACAACTGAAAATAAGCTCAGACCCCAGCAAGTCTCGATCGAACCACTCAATGTCTTCGGAAGATAGCCTCATCAGGCGCTCTGGCCAGCTAGTTGTAGTTGCACTGTCCACAAAAGGTCCCTTCAAAGGAAGATGGCTCTTAAACCACATGTTCAACAACGGCGCACAACAGTAAACAATCTTTCCTCTTCTATTTTCATTTTTGTAGTGTAATGAATGATAGAAGTCTCCAATCAAAGTGGGCACCGGTTGCCAGCAGCAAACAGATGGAAAACGTCCAAGTCCACAAAGTTGGGTAAGTTAGGAAA
Source organism: Lathyrus sativus (assembly GCA_963859935.3). Classification (NCBI taxonomy): domain Eukaryota; kingdom Viridiplantae; phylum Streptophyta; class Magnoliopsida; order Fabales; family Fabaceae; genus Lathyrus; species Lathyrus sativus. The sequence goes on along the minus strand of CAWUDS030000390.1, from coordinate 60,942 downwards.
CAACACTATTCCGTAAATACACAAAGCCAAGATAGCATTAAAGACTATCCAGCACCCGTTCTTGCATACTCTTGAGCTTTGCCAACTAGAAAATCAAGGGAGAAACCTGAAACCCAAGCCAAGAAGTCACTAATAGTTCAGCAGCGTTCATATGCAAGGCCTTAGCTAAGTCCTCCAACTTGGGCTCAGGCGGCAGAGTGAATAAAGGGAACCTTGCTCTGTACTGGTAGCTCAGTAAACTCCACATACTCTTCAATAGTAGGCCCCAGAATAAAGTCAGCAAACGTGAAACACCTCAAAGCCGGGTCATAGAATTGCATCAAGGTGTACAGCCCATTCATCTCATCAGCAGTGGGCTTGCAGACTAATCTCAGCAATCTTCCATGACTCATTCTGAAACTTCTCCTAACCTCCTCATCAGCAAGGGACATCATACCAAGCAAAGGAGTAATATCAGGTGTAGGTAGCTTATACGCAATTGTCTTCCTCAAACCAGCCATAATCAATACTCAGAAGTCCGAGCACTAGAACCAAGGAATATGCAAATGCACCTGCAGCACAGACACACGTTAATGGGATGCAATGATAATGATTATGCAGACAATGCAATGCAAGTAACATGCAGCAGGGACCAAATGCCATGGCTGAGAAGCCTGAACCATATCAAAAGTATCAGATAGACCCTCCAGAAGTCCTCAAACCCTGGTCTCAGATAGACCCAAAACAAAGCTCCAACATTGGTCTCTGATAGACCCCACAACATAACTCTGACTGGTCTCTGACAGACCTCATATCATATCTCCAACTGGTCTCTGACAGACCTCAGAACTCTCCATAAATACCCAGGATCTCAGATCAAGAAATAACCGGTAGTCTGGAGGTCTAGTTACCTGCATAACCTCAAACTCTCTCACAGGTGGATGTCCTAGTAACTGACAAAGGTATGGCATCCTATGCGGTCGTTGGCGTCACAGACTTTCAGGGTTGATGATACGATTCCCAGAAGGAGTGGCATCATCAAATCTGAAGAGGCCTCACTTAGCCAACTTCCAAATGATCGGTTCCCGGAGTCGACAATTCAGCTAACCAACAACCCTTCGACCCAAAGGGTAGAAAAAGAAGTCAACCAGAAGAACCTCGTCCGAGTGTAGATTTCATGAGACACTAATGCAAGCAAAGCCGGCACGCGCCCACTACTTTCTACTCTAATTCTAGGTGCACTCAAGCCCAGGTCCGGCTTATCTCTCAATCATAGAACACCCGTCACAACCCCAATACAGCAATAATAATCAATAATATAGCTGAAGGTAAATGACAAAAATATAAATCCATACAAAATCCTCGACGGGAAAACAAGCGCTAGGATTGACTCTCTTAAGGGACGTTGGATCCCAAATGCATAAGGACTATCGCAGTCCTTAGCAGCCAGGGGACGTTGGATCCCCAGCAGAGTCGCCAGCTGTCGCTACTGCGAAAATCGGCGTCGGCTGAACAGAAGAGTCGCCATCATGCGTTATTTATCCCACAGGAGGAAAGGAACTGCTCAGAGTAAACCTACCGCAAAGACGGGAAAGGTATGGTCATCGCAACCAAAACCTGGATTCGGGAGTCGGTTAAGCAAGGGGAAGGTATTAGCACCCCTCACGGTCCGTCGTACTCGACGGGATCCACGGCTTCTTGTTTTGGGTATGGATTGTTATTCTATCTACTCTACAGGTCGGGGGTTAAAAGAAAAGAAAATGACTCGGCAAAGTATCGCACTTTATGCCTACGTATTCCCGTCTGGAACGAGAAATCAGAGTCAACATAGTCGCCTACCTACGGTAAAGGAGGGGAAGGTTGCTCGCTAGATATCGCATCCTATGCCTACGTACTTTCATACAGCATGAAAGATCAGAGCAAACGTAGTTCGGGCCACGTACGACACAAGTCTGTCTTGATTGTTTTTATTCCTTCTGAAAAAGGGTTTTTTTTTATTACCAGTCCAAGCGGACAAAAATGACGTTTTGATGAGTTCACATTCTTTTACGGAAGAAGTGTCTGTTATTGTGTTGGAATTTTATTGTGTTTTTCTGTTTGTTTTGAGAAAGAAGAGACAGAACTCTAACCTATGGTTGCAAAGAGAATCAAACTAACCTAGTGTTATCATGCATGGGTTGAGACCTAATGTCTATCATGCTCCTCTCTTGCACAGAGAGAAACAGAGATCCTAAGGGAATAGATGGAAACAGAAACATTTAGCAAATATACAATAAGCGGTAAAATGCATGGATGCAGCAATACAAGCGAGGCAAGGGAGTCCCACTCAACCTCGAACCTAGAAAACAATAGGCAAAAGTGAACAGAATTCACTTCTAACCCAGCAGGTTAAACAGCGAACAATACAGTCAGGGAAAACCAATCAATACATCAAGAATCAAAAACAGCAAAAATAAACAGCCACAGCAGCTCTGCATCAGCATCTGACTTTCAGGTCATCTCCAAACAGCTACAAACTTCAAGCAATGCATCAGTCTCCATCTCCACAGCCTTCAAGCAAGGTCTCTGTCATCAGTCTTCCATCTGCAATGGCTTTTCTTCAAGTCTCAATCTCCAAGAAGAATGTCAGTCAACAAGATGGAATGAATGTTAAACACTCAAATGCCTACCAAGGGTGGCTCATTAACTGTTAACATTATACAGACAATTTTCTCTCAAAAGTT